>RJWM01006392.1:0-84560 GCA_004363535.1 Dasyprocta punctata
CTTCCACTTATGATGCATTTGTGTGCCCTCACCATTACCAAGTGAATGATAAGATCTAATATAATGCTCATACTTCCTAGCTACTGACAAATACATTTTATCCAGAAATTATACCTCAAGCCTTCTTCATGCAATGATTTTCCTATTGCCAAGGAAGTTTATTCATTTACTGCATTCTTTATTTCGAGATACAGAAACAAATCAGCCATAAGCTAATCCATCTGTACACTTCTTAGTTTCCCTATCTCAAGAACACAGGCAGCTCCCTCTAGAGATTTAATTTAGGTGACTGTTTTAGTATTTCAATCCACTTCAGAAATGACTCTCAGGAGTTTCCGATGCGAATCTTTAGAATCCACCTTAATGTTCATCTAAGTTCTTAGATATTTCTGGAATTGAATGAATGCATATGTGAATACTTTTATTAAGACATCATCAAAAGTCCATTCACATGACCATGAAATCAGCATGGGAATGACACTAGAATCTACAAATATACAAACTCTTCTCTGAGGCAGCAAGCCTAACTGTTTCTGTACCCTAAATAAAGGTCTCAGCTGCAGTGATGGTATGGAATTACTTTATCCTCTTCTATCAGGCTCTGTAACTTCTTCCAGAGTTTTATAGTATGCAGAGTTTCCCATCCCAGCCCATTTCAAAACAGCAGTGGCATCTTTCATGTATGTGTAAATGTGTGTATATATATATGCACGCATGTATATATACGTATGCGTCTTGTATTCCTTTGGGGTGGAGGAAATCATAGTATTCACTCTACACAGCAATGGAAGCTGGAAACCCTTAGGGGCTCCATCGGTAAATACGCAGACAGAGGAGCACACTGAAAATGTATGAATTGTACTCCCTGAGCTCATCTGAACTCACATTGTGTTCTCTTGTTTATATCATTTATGCTTATTCGCTGAGACCTGTTCAGCAACTTCTTTTATGTTTACATGTTTCTTTAGCACGACAAAGGACATGATCATCATTTTTCAGCTGAGCATGACCTGATTTATGTGTGCTGTCAGTTCCCATGAACACCTAATGGTAAGCTAGCAATTGTCTTTTCAAAAGAATATATTGAGAGCCTGTATCAAATTATCTCTGCATATATACTAGCTGTAGACAATTGAGTCAAAAGTGACACTTGAGTACACAAATAGTGCCAACTGAGCAAGAGCGTCTTTCAATTTTTTAAATGGTAACAATTTTAATAAGGTAAAATCTGTTAGCATAAATAGTACATATTTAAATATAAACATAAGCATATTGATACATGCTTACCCCAGTGAAACTAACAGAGTCATATACAACCACATCAATCACTCTCAGGTTATCTCAAACTCTTTCATGCACTTTCTCCAGCTCTGTATGCCTTCTTGTTATCGTATAACCAATGATCTGCTTTCTGTCATTACTGATTAATTTATAGAATTTTATTTAAACAAAATCATACAGTGACCATTTACTTTTGCCTGGCTTCTTTCATTCAACATGTTTTAGTAATTCACCCATCTTACAGTATATATTAAAATATCATTCTCTTTGCTATTGACTATTACTTGAAATAGGTCACAATTTTACACATCCTGCTGTTTATCAGTTTTGGTGATCATTAAGAAAAACTCGATTGCAAATTTTCTGATGAAATGTGTGTTATAACTGTTGTTTTTGCTCCCTTCTAGGTGAATTGCCTTTCTTTCCCTGCCTTTGTGACATTCTCTTTGTTTCTTATCAATATGGACATGATATCCCTAAGAGTTTTCTTGGGGGAAGAGGATGGTGGAGGCGTTTATTTAACTTGATATTCTCTGAGCTTCTTGTTTCTGAGATTTGGTGCCTATCATTATTTCAAGAAGTGGTTTTTTTTTTTTTTTTTTTGTACTGGGTATCGAATTCAGGACCTCGCACTTGCCAAGCAGGTGCTTGTGCCACTGAGCTAAACCTTTGGCCCAAGAAGATTTTTAAAGAATGTTTCTTCAAATATTTTCTCTGTTCTCATTCTTCTTCTGGCTTTCTAATTATACCTATGTCTATTTTGATCCCATTAACATTGTACCTAAGGATTTCTGTGCTCTGATCTTTTTTTCTTTTTTATACACTTTTTATTCTAGGTTACATTTTGGTTAGCTTCTTTATTTATATTCAAGTTTACTGATTATTTCCTTAATTATTTATGTTCAACAGTAGAACCCTTCAAACATTCTTGATCCCTATAACATCTTTCAATTCCAGAATTTTTTAGTTCACAGTATTGTGATTCTTATCTTGATTAAAACTGTATTTCTGCCCCTTCATGTTGTTTACCTTTTCAAATAGAGACACTAGCATATTAGATGAAGGTACTTTAAATTCTCTGTATGATGATTTTATATCTTTTCATTTGTGGGCTTCTCATGGTTGCTTGCCTGGTGAAAGGTCTTCACTCACCTTGCCTTCTCAATGCATTTTATAGGCAAAGAGTTCACTTAGGACTATAGACACTAACCAGAATAATTTTATTATTGAACTCTAGCATACGTTTTATTTTTTTCTCCTAGTATTTAGTGTGAGGGCTTATTCTTAATATGGTTAGATTTGGCATGCATTTGAAGTTTGTCATGAGTGTAGTCACCCTTACCACACCATAAGCTTCCAGTTTCTGCACTGACTCCTTGTATTTACAACGCAGGACAATTGCAGGTGGGTTTTCTTGATACCCCTCCGCACCTGCCTCAAGATTTACTTCCCATCTTTTCTTCATATTTTCCTCTAGAGAATTGCTGTCTTGCAGTTTTCCAAGTTGAATTTTTTCCATTACTGGTTCAAAAGATGCTTGTTAGCACTTTGATATACTGCAGGGAAGGACACCATTCACTGATGCTTTGTTGAAGGTTCATTGTTAAGCAAGTGTTCTACATGAGTCTCTGTGATTCGAACTTCACAAGTCTTTCTGCCTACTTTCAGATGTAGCTCTGAGTCCAAAATTGTTCTTGGTCTCATTAATAGATTTCTTTTCTTTTCTTTTCTTTTTCTTTTCTTTCTGTTTCACTGTGTGTGAATATGTGTGTGTTATACCCCTAATTTCTGTGTGTTCTTGTGACTGTTATTCTTGACCCTCAAATTGATTCACTTGAGTGATACCTACAGAATTAGTCGAGTACACTCTGGGTGTGTCTGCGTGGGTGCAGGACGTGTGAGTTTGGACACTTCATCTGATTCCCGGCCCACTGGTCTCTGGCATTGTTCCCTTGTGCCCTGGTTTCCAGCCACTACGGGGGAGCAGCTTTACCCCACCGTATGTTTCTGTCATGATGTTTCCGTGTAGGAGTCAGTGCACTAACTCTTTCTTTAAGTTATAGGAATCAGGTGTTTTTTCCCAGCAATGGGGAAGTTGCCCAATACAGTTTCCACATATAGACAGTCCACCTGCAGGCTACTGTTTCCTTCTAGAGGAAATGAACTGAGTTTGAGTGGATTTGCGATAATGGTTGTCATGCCCTTCTCTCACTAGAGCTGCAATTTCCAATTCACAGAAAGCATATCAGCTTTTTACATAGCGCAGGAGATGAGAGAAAATGTTTTTGGTGGAATTCAGAAATGGCTGCCACGCTCCTCCCCCACCAAGTGTCAGAGTGGGTAGCTTTCTTCTCTGTGGGTGTCCGCCAGCGTTCTTACAAAAGTCCTGTGTGAGGTACGGATCCCAGGACTGGACACTCATGCTAGACTAAGCAATTTTTCCAGAATGTGTACTGAGGGTTTCCACTGACATATGCAAGAGTCAACTTCACGACTTTCTTTTGCTTCTGACAGGAGTGGGTGTGGACAAATGCCATCGTGCTTTTCCAGACAAGTTGATTTCTGCCACCCTAAGATCCTCTTATTCTCTAACATTAAGAGATAGCTTCTTCATGAGACTACAGCTCATCTTTTTTGAACCAGAAATGATCTAGCGAAGTTATACCTGCCAGCCCTTCTAAGCTTGGTTCCAAGTTTACTGCTACAAACAAAAGGAATTTGAATCCAGGCATTAATGCACATGCCTGTAATCCCAGCATTCCAGAAAGTTGAGACAAGAGGATTGCAAAGTTAGTACTGGACAACTGAGTGAGACCTCTGCTCAGCAGGAAATAAAAAAAATATGTTTGGGGTTGTAGCTCATTGTAAGTGCTTTGTGTTTAATATATAGCACTTCAAGAAAAACAAAACATAATGTTTTGCTTTGTTTTTGTTCCTCTGCTGGCTTGTGTTTGCTGTGATCTATTAAAGGGTGCTGTGATCCTATGTATATTCTCTTTGCTACTATTCTTTATTTCTTTGTCTGTAGATTTTGCTTTTACAGATGCTTTGTGTATGTTTTGTACTTTGGATTGTACAAAATACGTTTTTCTTTGAATGGGTGTGTAGATATGTGTATATATGTATGGTAATGTGAACTTTTACTTATTTTTCCTATGATAAAATAATTTACAAGTTTTTATGCGTGTGGCATCTAGTACTGTGATTTTGACACGTTACTTGTAACAAGTAAGTTTATGATGCAGCATAAACAATTGTGGATTGTTGTTACATGTCACTGACAGACAGACACATCACATGTGCAAATGTTCCTGGAAACTCTTTTAACTTAGAGGTCTTTCTATGGGAGAAATTATATATAATTGAGTCTAATATCTGATTATGTACTTAACACTACATTTAAAAACCTGACAGAAAATAACTATTTCAAAATTCCCAACGAAGTTTTCATTTAAATGTTTTGAAAGAAGATAGTAATTGAAGGGAAAATAATTATTTCAAACTATCCTATTTCACCAATAAATATTTCTTATATTGCAAATATTCTATCATCTTCTATTGCAAAATCACTTGAAAATCATTATCAAGAACCAGTAGTGAAATATCATCATCTTGGTTCAGATGTAATATATTCATCCAAATTTTGTTTACAGGAAACTTTCAGGAAGTAATCTTCCTTATTTCAAGTTGCTTCAGACTACAGCTTGGCTCAAGGGTTTAAGTCTTATGCATATTTTATTTACAAATTATTTAAATTCATATGTCTGATCTTGATTTAGAGTTCAATAAAATGAAACTTCATGTCTTTAGCTGATTTTTAGTATTCTCTAGGTAAGACATTGTCTGTGGGAAACACAATTTTCTATGTACTTAGATTTTAATGTTGGTATATTGAAGCAAAAGTGCCTTTAAAATCTGTCCATATTTTTAAACATCAAAATTTATTGCTAAGCATATGCAGTAGGTAATTTTATTTTTTTCTCTCAAGGCAGTACTGGCACAATATAAGAAACTTGTAATGACATAATTAAACAGATTATTTTCCAAGTTTCACATTTTGACTATGCTTAGATGCACAAACCTGAAATAAGATATTTAAATATATGGGTACAAGATATATTTAGTGAGTTTTGAAAGAAGTCATAATACTCAATAACATAAGTTCTATGTATTAAAATCTAATATATTACAGTGTAGTATATGGTTTTTAGAGGGTAGAATAGATTGTTAGTATGTAGATATACTTTCTTCTGCAGTATTACAGAAAGTATGTGTGTATCAATCTTTATATCTATGTTTCCTAAAACACACAATTACACTGGCAGGGAAAAAATGCACTTATTTCCCCCCATAACTTGGTATAGTTGCCCTGTGTCTTGGCTAGTTTTTTCTCATTGCTGAGACAAAATACCCAAAACCAAAAGTAAAGGAGGAAAAGTCTATTTAGCTCACAGATTGTGGAGGTTTCAGCCTGTAATCAGCTGGCCCCAAGGCAGGGTGGCATGGTGAGGGGCAACAGTTCATGGCAGCAGAAGATGGCAAAAGCAGCACACTCATATTAAATATACCTTGCAAAAATGACAATATAATAGGCTTTATTTCAATTTTATGTCATCTTGTAGAGATTAAACAAAATATGTTGATTTTGTGTCATTGTTAGCTTCATTGAATAATGAGAAGAAGCATAATTCCTATGTTATGATGACTTGCAAAAATAAAACACAGGGATACACTTGAGGCATGGGAAACCCTATCATAACAAACCTATCATATCCCCACTTTATTGATAACGATTGATCTAGGATGGTCTTCTACTTTCCCATTCCAACTCAAAACCATTCAGAAATCTCTTTTAAGAAGATTTTCAAATTCCGTTTACTATATTTCTTCTAAAGCATCTCAGGTGCTTTTTCTTAGTTCAGTAAGAATAATAAGCAACATTTGTTTCACTTTATCAAGATAAAGTATGTCTTGATGAGTTTGTGGTAGACTTTGACAGTCACTTAAATTTCACTGTAATTTTGCTGAGATTTTTGTTGCCACAAATTGATACTTTCCATATAGGGGTAGTGTGTTAACCTGTGTCTCCATTTGCTAGAGGCAATTTTGACCATAATACTGTCTTAGTTGATTTTTTACTGTTGAGACACAATGCCCAACACCCGTAATTCAAACAGAGGCTTAGCAGAGAGGTTCCAGTCTATGGTTAACCAGCTCCAAGGCAGGGGGACATGGCAGGGCAGGGTGGAGAGTAGAGTTCCTCATACATGGTGCCAGAGAGCAGGGAGAGATCAAGGGAAAAGAGAGAGAGATGGCTATACTGCCAGCGACCTACATCTTCCAAATGGGCTTTCCTTCCCAACATCACAGTTAGCTATAAACTCTCACTAATTAATCCATTGATGGATATCACACCTTCATAATCCAATCACCTCCTCAAAGCCCCACATATGAGCTCATGAATCTTTGCAGGGACATCTAGATGCAAACCATTACAGAAACCAAAAGATATTAATACTGAAACCATGTTCTAAAAATCTGATTGAGTCTCCGATACTCTTTTGTGCTCCTACCAAAACAATAAAGGGGTCAAGACTCTATTCATTGGATAAGTTCATTAATTACCCCCTTTTGTTCTTGGTTGTGTTTTCTTTGTTTTGTTTTGGTTGTTGTTAGTTTGATTTTGATACTACTCTCTTTATTTGAAGAAGATTCAGGAAGTATGTAGATCGGATCAATGTCATTCAAACTGCACCTGTAAAATAAAACCTGGCTTTAAACATTATCTTCTTAGGATAAGGTTTGCTATGACACTCATCAACACATTTTCAACACTTTCTCTGGTCTTATTTGTGCATACAAAGTTGTTTTTTAAAGGTATTTTCTCCCACATAAATTGCAACTGGAAGGGAAAATTTGATGTCTCAGGTCAGCATGCAGCAGCTGTTTGATTTTAGGTTGAAGATCAAAGATAGTCACCAGAAATTCTTTTGCTTTTGACTGATTGTCAGCCAGTCTCTCTAATGGATTGTCTGCCCTGGTAAATTTATGTTATCTTCTTGCATTTGCTTTTGTGTTATCATTCAAAGATTTTTTTTTTGAGAGGGCATGATTGCACGAAGGGCAGTTTAAGATCTCAGTAGTTTTGCTGAAGAAATTTTGATATAATCAAAAATGTTCATTTAATAGCATTTCTGATCAATATATGAAAAAATACACCTCATGGGGAAATAATATGTCTTTTTTACATAACAGAAGCATTACCTTATTAAACAGAGAAACCTCTCCTTTTGTGCATTGTGAAGATTAGTAGGTACAATTTTTATTCATGAAATTTTTATGGAATTAAGATGGATCAAATTATTGCTTAAATCAAGTACAGCATTTATTCTCTTTCCTTTATCAAAATTAATTTTGCTCCAAATATGCTTCATTTCATCTTGCAAATGGAGATCACCGAACTCCTAATAATGAATTTTAATTTTCTTCATGTGTTTTTAAAGCTGGGTCACTAGAATGTCTTGCTTTTTTCCCTTTGTCTCATTTTCCTCCTTTACTCAGAAACTTAAATATTTTATAAACACATACATATTCTGAGAATAACAACTGTCAATAAATACCACTAGCATAAAGAGAGGATATATTATAAATAGTATTTCCTATAATTTAATCATGCTGAATCCTGCTCTGGTAGATTTTTACAAATAATCTCTCATTGTATTTAAATACATTTGGAATTAGAGAAATCAAGAATTTCCAACAGCAAAAAGAAATACTTGTCTATTGTTTAAGTTTGTTAATTCTTTTTCTAAGAAAACAGCTTTACCAAAAAAAAAAAAAAAAAAAAAAGTGGTTAACCTGCTATATTATTGGCCTTGCTTACTATGTCAGTTGGCAAGAAATATAGAAAGATACTCAGCTCTCCCATGCTTTATTTAAGTATTATTTAATTGATTTTTAATGCAAATATTTATCCATTATATTAGAAAAATCATGCAACATTTATCTTAGAATAAATATTTGGACATTGTAAACTGTTTCAATTTGCCTTTAAGAAAACAATAGTGTCTCCTTGATTTTTATCAAAGCACCAAAATAATATAAATATACTCCTAGATTATACAAAGTTAAGGTTTCTTTTTCATGAGTTAAGGTGTAAGTTTCTTATGTCGGTTTTAAGAATCAGGCAAATGGCAGCTACACAAAGTGTTTAAGTCTACAGAACAAAAAGTTGGGTTTATTCAAACAAATCTTAACACTGGAAATCTTTTGTGCAAAGTTAATCTTTTAAAATTCTTTCAGTCATACCGGTGAGATTTAATACATTAACTCTATATTGTAATTTGTAGATCTGTGATTAATTTGAGTTTTAAAGGTAAATTAAATTTAATAGATAATTGTAAAGTTACAAATCGTTTAGAACAATCATCAGTTAAAAAGGAAGATTCCACCCAATATCAAAGATTTTATATTTTGAAATGTATTTGTTCTTTTTCTTCTGGCTTTATTCTTACTCATCTATGCTGTGGTTTTTCCCCAACCTCAGTAACTTTGGCTACGTCTTATGTCTGCTGGCTGTGTTGATCACTCCTCCAGACTCTGCTGAGGAACAGATGTTCTTTTAAATACTACAGAAAACACATAGTCTTCTGAGTCCTTTCTGATTCTGCCATTTTCACCTAAGGGGGAGAAAAATGAACCTTACTATTCGAGAAGAAAAAGGAACTCTGATTGTAAAGCAGGCAGTTTCTCCTGTAGTACTAATGACATGGCCATTGGAACCAAGCTCGCTGGTATTTAGAACAGATATATAAATCCTGTAGCTGTGATCAGTCTGCTTTCTCTCCAGTTTTCTCTCCAACCTGTTCTGAAGAATTATTCAGTTCAACATAAGGAAGATGTCTAATTCAAGGAACCAAGAATCAGAAGGCATCAGTGTGGAAATTCAGAAGCTCTTTGCCGTAGTTTGGACACAAAAGAAATATACATTTATTTTCTTGTCCCAGAGTTGTATGAACTCCTCTGAAAGTGGCAAGAACAATGAAATAAACATGTTCAAAGCAAAGGGGAGTACACCTAGGAGAATCGAAAACAATGTGATTTTTATTTTCATGATATTTTGATTTAAAAATTCACTATAATTTTCAATCTCCCCTTGTAAATACAATTTCATGAACAATGCAAATGTTGGAGGACCTGGCTTGGAGAATGCAGAGGTACAGTCTCTCTGAAATAAGTGATAAGATACTGCATATGCATTGCTCACCACGAAAACAGAACAAACACCACCAACGAAGCACAGCCTCTTTGGATTTGAGGGGTATATACAATTTGGGGCATGCTGTTTTATGCTGAGTGGCTTTGCATCACAGGATCTCGTGGAAGTTGTTGTCTGTGTAGCTTGGCCATGTGGCCTGGCAAACACAAGCATTTAGAAGTCACTCTGACAGACAGGCATACCCCACGGACCCTCAGGGAAGTACTCAGGAAACCAGAAATGCCAGCTGATACTATGAAGCTTCTTGGCAAAATTTATGCCATTCTCTGTTGAAAACTATTCAGGAGTGCTTCTGAGATTTCTGCTGGACATAGATAGAATTTGAAACTCTGATCACTGTAGTATTGGACTTGCACAGAATCTTTTCATGATAAAAGAGAAATTTTATATTCAAGACAAGGCTAATTTGCTCAAAGTTGTTTTTTTGTGTGTGTGTGTGTGTGTGTGTGTGTGTGAAATACATTCTCACACTATCACTGTTTCTCCTTTTAATCACCAACTACTACTCCCTGGAGTTTGATGTGATTATTTAAAATTTCAAAAAGTACAATTTGAATCATGCTGGGTGAGAAGAATGGGTCACAACCAACAAAATTAGTAGCTTTTATTTTTTATTTTTTTTATTTATTTTTTTTTTTTGCGGCACCGGGGATTGAACTCACAATCGAGCGCCTGCCAGGGCAGGCGCTTAAGGCACTGAGCCAAACTCCTGGCCCTTAAAATTAGTAGCTCTTATACTATGACCTTATCCAAGAGTGACCTTCAAGACAACTGATGAAATGCCATTTTCCCTAGGGTGGATCTTTAGGCAGTGAACCCGACCATCTACTTTATATGGTCTGAGCATAGATCTAAAATGACTTGTGGTAAAAACTAAGTGGTGAGTTCCTACTAAGAATATTTGGAAGATAAGTTGTGAGAAGATTCAGATTGTGCAGAGACTTAAACAGTTTTGGTTCTCTGAAAATAACCACCAGACAGCATTCTACAGAAAAAGTATTCTTAGTTATAGATAAACAACTTGACCTCTCCTAAGAACACTGACAAATATCTTTGCAAGCTATCTTTCTATTTTCTAAAAGAAAAAAATGCATAAAAGTGATGTTTGCTAAGCATAGGTTCAATCACAAGTTTTCCCCCAGACTGTGACTAATCTGGTTACTTTTTTTCAATAATGCATATGATACTATTTCTTGGGCGGGCAGTCAGATACTATTTCCTGGTGGCCAATCCATTTTATTTATCTCTTCCAAACTGAAACAAGAAAACTTTTGTCTTTATGGAGTTAGCTGTCTCTTCCAAATATGGGTTTTATTCCCTGTACAGAATGCTCTGCCAGTCCCATTACTGACAGATTTATAGAATGGCTCATTCAGCACTGTGGCATTGTCCAAGGGACACAGATGACACCACTAGGCACCACAATCTGTCACCGAACTATTGCACTGTTTTATGTTGCTCATAGCATTGATCCAACGTACTTGGGGAGGGAATGATCAGGAAATTATTTTGAGTGATAAATCCCAAACACAAGTGTTAAATTGGCTTGCATGCTCACAATGAGAGGAGAGAGGACTATATTTGGAACAAAGAGGTTTAATTGGTGTGCTTTTATTATAACATCTTTCTCAAATATCCTGATGGGTGGTAATTTTCAATAAACAAGACCGGGCTGAAGGACTCAGCTTGTGAACAATTTAAGATATGGGCAGAAAAGCCTGTGTAGCTGAGAGGTTGGCAGAAAGAAGAGGAAATATAAAATAAAGAGTGAAATGAGGAAGTTGTGGCAACTGTTGGAAGACACAAGGCCTGTATGAAGTGGGGGGCTGTGACAGCTGCACCTTATTTTAATCAGTTCCCTCTTTTACTTTTCCAATATATGAAGAATATCAGTGATGACTAATATTTCAGTAATGATGAGGAAATGACTGAGTTAACACAATCATACGGTAGCTGGTAGAGATGTCTTTATGTTGGGGAGGCTCAGTGGGCAGCAGCACTGAGGGACCCCGCCAGATCCTCTTTCCTTTGTGCCCTTGCCCTCTGCTTGTGGGTGCAACAACTGCGGAAGGAGAGAGACCAAGGAATGCCTTCTGCTGATTCCTTTACCAAGAGGTTGCATGGGCTTACACTTTCTTTTCACCTAATTTTATTATGCTATGCAAGCAAATCTATTCTGCATATTAGTTCGTTCTTTCTTGATTCTTCTAATTACTCACCTTTAGGTCTGCTGTCCCTAGGTTACTTTATCATCTGTTTATTGTCACTTGTTAATATCTCTGCAAATAAATCCTTCTTTGCATATTTCTAAATGAGACCCAGGCATAATTGGTCTACTTTATAATACTGTCATTGAAATTATTTTTAAAAATTGCATTGATGGAATTAGAGAATGATTTAAATAAGTATCAACTGTTTTGTAAAGTTACAAAAGGTTCTGTGATAGACACCTTGTCCAAAAGAAATCATAACATATTATTTTTGGGATATGAGAGAGATTTGCTAAGTAAGAAAAAGTATACAGATAATAAACATAAACTCTTAGAATTCACCATGGGGCCTTTATGAAGGGAAATTTTAATGTGCGTGAAAAGACAAGACAGAGTATTGTTCTCATGACTCACAATAACAAGAGGGAATAATAAACATCTGTAAGATAAGAATAATATGAACTATTAATTCATCCATAATGCAAATATAGTGCATAACATAGATTTATATATAAGGTTAAAAACAAAGAGACTACCTGCTATTTGCTGGAAACAGAAAATAAACACTTCAATACTATATCCCTAAATTAGATAAAATTAGGTAAACTTGTGGTCATTATTTTAAATTCTTGTTTCTGGGTAGAAGCATAAGATAAATTATATTTGTGAGGAAACTCAGTGACAACTATGATGGCAATTTAATGTAAATAGAGTGACTCTTTGAGTAACAGCCAATGGGCAAGATAAAAAAGAAGATCTTCCTCCAGCTCCCCAAAATTAAAAGTGTTGCTCAGGGAGTTTAGATCCTAAAATAATTGTGACCAAAATTTCAGATATTTTTGGGATGGCCCCTGAGCATACAATCCCAGAGGTTGTCAAATATTGAGTTTGCTAATATCCTGAATTCATTCGTTAGAAATGAAGAAATTTCATATCAGAATTCAGTAACAGCAAGTAACACATACTTTGATTATCAGAACATGGAATATTTTGTGTATTTGAGGGTTTACTAAACCTTACACAGGGGATTAGGTATGAGGTTTATGTTGTTGCACGTCCTCATTTTACAAATACGGGAACCATAAGTCAAAAGGGCAAATAAACTGCCAAAGATGTTTAACAAGTAAATAATTGAGCTACATTTGAACTTAAATCCTGAAAAAATATAGTTTCTATGTTGACTTATATAGCCTCATATCTTTACATAGTAAGGTTTTTGTATTTTTTAGAAGCAGGATGGGGAATAGATTGACCATATATTTGGATTTGGATTTGGATTGTACTTTTAAAATATCCTCTAATAACAGTGAGACTATTGTCAATCTTCTAATTTATTTAAACTATTTCACATTTCATGAGAGCACACTTATGCTTTCTTATGTCGATGAGCAATTGTTTATTGGCTTCAAGGAGGTCTGAATTTAATGCAGTTTATGGCAATTTCAATCATTTAACATAGCTCAGTTATGAGAGTTTGCAGAGGGCAAGGGGAAGACCTGAATCACATGGTGGAGATGCAGTTTCATTTATTTTCCTGCGAGACAGTGAGAAATGGATTTGAAGATCTGATTTTACCTAAATAATCAAAATTATTAGTTCATAACTAGAGGCATAGTTATGAATTTAGAACACAATCAGGGGCATCAGCCAAGCATAACAGGAACAGTTCTGTTCACATATGTTCTGGTTTAAAATGGAACATCCACAACAGTTCAGTGGAGCTCAAAATTGCAGCTGAGAAGTGATCAGTTTAACCACCCTCAAAAAGCTGTACAGCAAATAGACTGAAAAATTAGTTTCTTAACATCAACATGTTGTTACAACATTGCAATCGTGGAAAGATCTAAAGTATATTGTCCTTAAAATCGACAAATATTTAGATATATGTTAAAAGCATACAATAAAAATGAACATTTTGTAGTTTTGGGCATAGACATATTATTTTAGGTCACATTTAAAAAACAGACTCGAAACCAATGCTAGGGAGATCAATTAAGAAAATATGTAGAGTCTAGTGGTAGTGAGGACAAGAAAGAAAATCCAGGATCTAGTTCAATATTTGCAAGCAAAATAGTTCAAATAGGGTGAATCTGCATGGATTTCAAAGATGGTGACTGCGATCATTAAAACCTTTGGAATTTCTTTTTTAGTGACACAGCCAAACACCCAAGCAGTGATCCGATGTTCACAGTTGATACTGAGATTGATTTATGCCACAGGAAATGAAACTGTTATGAAACTCTTATTTTCTAAATTTTTTTCCTCGTGGTAGGCAATACTAGTTCGTGAGACGGCTGGTTTGGAGTTTCAGTTAGTTAGTGAATTAAAACCTCTAGTGAAAAGTAGATAAGAGTAGAAATGAGGACCAGTGGCATAGTAACTCTTTTTTTACTTACCAAGCATTTGTAACAAATATAACTCAGTGGAGTGAATTTACATGGGACAGAGAGGCAAAACAGCAAATTGGTGAAGAATACACACTATACGGACATTTCAACTTAAAATCATGAATAAACTATTTATGGTGCAATGATAAGCTAATTATCTTATCTGTGCCCAGGACTTCTATTTATAAATTTAGAATAATTCTCTCTGGTTTTAAAGGGTGTTATGAAAAGCAAATATTCCTAAACAGACAAAAATTTGATAAGAATAGTGTTTTGTATGCTTTAGTATGTATTTGTGATTTTTATTATTGTTTTTATTTAATTAAAACATGCAACTTTGGTTGGTATGTTGACAAACAGGCATGCTTAAATGTGCTGCAACACCACCACAGGCTCAGATTTAGACTCTAGTTGGATGCTGAATCAGTCCTGGGTTCCCACAACTTCTTCTAAATTAGTAGAGCTGGATTCCATAGAATATAACTGTGTATTCGTTGCTATTACAAAGGATGCAATAGAACTTGTTTTCAGGGTATGTCTCTTCTAAAATCATGCTAGAACTTTTTTTCCAGTAGGTTTTATTTTGTGGGAAGCAGGGTACTCAGCAATACAGGTCCTTAAATGTCACTGCCTATAGTTTTACATGTTATCTATTTTAGGTATTTATAAGATTAAGTATTATATAACATAAAATAATATATGATTAAGCATAAAATAATATATGATTAGTTTCTATGCATCTTTAAATTCTCAGATTAAATGTCAGCTTCTAATTGAGAGCTTCTTGACATCCAACTGAATAATTTCTCCTTTAAAGACCAATCTTTTCCCATCCCTTCTCCCACCCAAAAAATCTCTGAGGTCTTTAGTAAAAGATGATATTTACATATCAATAGTTTGTGGTTTTTGGGTGCTTTGCTTCTGTTTCCATTGTAACTCAGTATTACATGCTGTAGTCTTGACTTTCTACTCTCCATAATTACAGTACAGCAATGAAAAATCTGTCTCATTTGTTCAAGCCTAGAATGTACAGGTATTAGTGTAAGAACTGTGAAATTACACCATGAAGGAAAAAGCAAAGTTTATCTGTACAGTTTAATACTAATTGCAGATTAACCTTTTTAGTTAAAATGTTTATAGGGTGAAATGCAGAGACTTAAAAATATAATTTGTGGCATTTTGATAAATGCACACCTTTACTTAGCCGTATTCCCTTTGACATATAGACATTTTATCTACCTGAAAATTTCTCTTGCATTTCTAGTTCAATACTGTGGGATATAGATAGATATATATATTCACTATCTATATTTTTCTCTGTTCCAGAACCACAGATAAATGGAATTACCCACGTGTGTTCTGTGTCTTTATTCTGTTCAACAGATATATCTTTCAACACGCAGTTTTAAAGGTTGCATTATGCACCAAACGTCTCCAAAAAGAAATAGCAGCAGGTTCTGCTTTGTACCTGTTTTCAGGAGTCATCTTAAAAACTGTCTCTAAAGCATACAGGGACTCTGCTGACTCACTTGCCCCCCTGCCTTTTTTCCAAGGATGTAACCGCCTTTATATTTAACACATACATTTTTCAATCCTGGCTTACACTATTTGCCTTGCTAAAGATGAACTCTGTGTGTGTGTGTGTGTGTGTGTATGTGTGTGTGTGTCCGTGTGTAGTGAAGGGGACAGAACCCAGGGCCTGACACATACTAAGCAAGTGATCTATCGCTAAGTTACATTTATTATTTTCACTTTTTGACAGGATCTTCCCAAGTCTCCCATTCTGACCTACAGCTTGAAACTTCCTGCCTCACCCTCCTGGGATTCTGATATTGATAAGTCTTCTCCAATCAAAGGACGTTTTATAACTATGAAGAAAGAAAAAATTTTCTCTAAAGATAAATAACATACACACAGAAAAATCATGCCATAAAATACTGCGAATACAACTAATATTTCAGAATATGCATTTCAGGTAGTGTTTTTCTTTTAAGGATGTGATAATATGGGTTGTATGCCAAAAAAAAAAAAGAAAGATATTTTAAATGCATTAAAATGAAATAATTTGGTATTTTTCAACTGTAAATGAAAGGTTCTGGAATAAAATTACTGTGGAAGTTTTTTAAAATTTCATAGTGGACATGATAATTTAAAATTTCAAAAATAATGAGGGATATTAATAAATCAATAGTATTTGAGAAGTTTAAATAACCATTCAAAATTGATATTTAGTGTGGCTGTCATTGGAATTCATAATCAGTTGTCCCTATAGATAATGATAACTTGAAAATTAAATTTCAATTTTATAAAATAATTCTTATTAATACTCATTTAAAATTAAATGTGTTCTTCTTCCCTGTATGTCATGTCAGTAAACAGAAACATAATAGAAGTACTATTAGCAGAAAAAAGGGAGTATTACCTTCACAAAATTAATTGCAATATAAATTATAAGGCTCTGAAATTCATAATGTACAAGGTTGTACATCTTATTTCAAGCTAGGTCAATCTTTGTTTCTTGAAAACGCATATAGAAGATTTAAAAAGACGTATTAGAACCAGTTGAGCTACTGGTATAATTGCTAACGCTCTGAAGATAATTGATTATACAACCCTAAAATGCTGCTTTCAAAATTTGTTGTTTGTTGGTTTACTTTCCAAGCAATTTGTCTTTAAGGTTAACTCTTTATTTGACTGATACCCCATGAAACACTGCATTGGGAGACTTGAGTGCATATTGCAATGTATCCCTCTTTTTTGACCT
Source organism: Dasyprocta punctata (assembly GCA_004363535.1). Lineage (NCBI taxonomy): Eukaryota > Metazoa > Chordata > Mammalia > Rodentia > Dasyproctidae > Dasyprocta > Dasyprocta punctata. Next base: position 16,921 of record RJWM01006392.1, read on the forward strand.
GTTTCTTGTAAACTTGCAAGATTTACATATTTTAAATATTCCACACTTTATTCTTAGATTTTAAGCAACAAAAAATTACATGTAAGGGCAAGCAGCAAAATTATGGTCATTCATTAACTGATGTTAAGATTCACATCTTTTATTATGTACATCATCGCTCTAACTGAAATAGACATCTCAGCTCATAGATCTGGCAAGATTTGTAATAGTGATACTCAAAATGACATCCAAACACTGCCAAGTGGTCAGTCAATGGATAGCTCTATGTTCACGAAGAGAAGGAACTTGAGTCAATCAATCTGCCACGTGGCAAAGTACATGGCTTGGTTTGGTTTCCAACCCCCCTTTTATAATATGACCTTTGATACAGGAACGCATCCTCTAATTTGCATCTTGCACAAGATCCTTAGCTCCTTGCAAGTTGGCATTTGATTGACATTTCTTTAAATCAGCGTTTGGCACATTTTTCTGTAAAGAGACAGACAGTAAAAATTTTCCACTCTGGGACTCACACAATTTTGCTACAAATGGTCAATTCTGCCCTGCAGTGTGAAGGTGGATGGTGACAATATGTAAGTCAATGTGCTTGGTGGTATTCAAATAAAATTTTATTGGTAGACACATCTGAATATCACAAATTTTTACATGCCACAATGTAACATTATTTTGTCTTTTCCTAACCACTTAATCACATGAAAATTGCTCTTAACTTGTGAGCCATAACAGTATAGATTGTTAACTCTTGCTCTAAGTCATACTCTAAGTATCCATTAAATTGTGTCTTGTAATATAAACCTGTAACTTCCCCAATCAAGGTTAGTATTTTTCCTTCTATACTTTCTTGAGCATTCTCATAAAAGACAGATACTTTATTGGTTTTCATTTGTATAACAATCCTTTTTTCACTCAGATGATTGATGTAACGTACATAAGTTCCTTCATATATTAAGTGTGGTTGGAATTTGAGCCCTAGAGCATGTGTTATCAGTTTTACTAGTAAATGTCAACTCTTAACATGTCTACGTGTGATCTCAGAGAAGTAGGGGCCAAGGAACAGGACTGGGGAGGTGGATATCCAATATATTAGAACTTTAGAAATCTGAGTGCTCAGGAATGTTGTTAGATTTTGCATTAATTAATTAAATTTTGAGTTTCTATTTCTTCATCTGCAAATTTTAACAACTTAATAAATTGTCTTCTATTTTTTTTTTTGTCAATGTGTCCATGTTTCTGATGCTAGGATATAAAAACATTCCAAAATGAGAGAATTGGTTAGATAGGGCGTATCCAAAATATACAGACCTGTATTTTACAAGGTTAAGAAAAATACTAAAGGAAGTTAAACAGACAGAATACTTCTTTTGCTGGCTCATCAATTGTTTAGAGTACCAAAAATAGTTCAGGAAACGCTTCTGTACCTGCTCCAGTCATTTCTTGTTCGCACTGTTGGCTTTGCGTCTGGCACAGTGCAGTACTTAAAGATACCCTCTGAGATTTGCCAACTACTCACTCACTGACCTGAGCTCATGAAGCCTACACTCAGGTGATTCTCCGAGGAAGCTAATATTTAGCATCAGGACACCAAGTAGTGTATCAGAGTTCTGGAATCTTTGGTACCATGTATCACATATTTCCTTTTATAGCTGCCACTTTTGGTAATAGCCTCAAATAAATGTCCCATAGACATGATCCTCTGAGGTTACTTATATAATTTAACTTGCTATTGTCTTTATTTGGTGATTAAGTATAGTTAAAATAAATGTGTTTGTTTAGAAAGTTGAAAAGGGTATGGGTGTGGTTGTGAGGGTGGAGTTCCATGGAGTTTCAGGATGATTTACTTTGGCATCTGCCACAGCGATCCATGAAGCACCATTATAGGTATTTCTGGGTGGAACAGGAATGGTGGTCTTTGGATTTGTGGGTGGTCCTTCACCACTTTCTTTTTGACACTCTTTTTCTGCTTTACTTCCCTGCCCCTGTGAACTTAGCAGCTTTCCTCCACCATATCCTTCTGCTTTGGTGCCAGCTGATCATGGATTGAAACCATGAGCAAATTTAAACAGCTCCTCCTTTAAATTGTGGGTGTGGATTATTGTTTCTCAACATTGAGTAAGTGGCTAATATGTGCACAGGTTATAGATTTTTCTTAAATTTCAGCATCCATGTCCATACAAATACTTGAAAGACTGAATAATATTTAGATTAATGAATATACATTAACTTATGTAACAGTTTTATGTGATATTGAGTAAGTTATTGCTCTTATTTTCATCTCTAAATTTTAGATAATAATAGGTTGTATTTTCCACAGGACTCTCTGCAATCTTTATTCCCTGATTTTGTTGTTTTGTAGGATGTCAAAGCATTCCAAGGAAATCTAGACAAGTGAATCCTGAATTTCTTCCCAGGAAGAATAATAGAGACTAAATTTCATACTCAGCACATTGCTTGAGCTTCAGAGATAAAACAGGCTTTTTCTTATTCTCCAAAACTGTACTTCTAAATAATATATCCATAGATAATTTTAAAATTATTCTATTTCATTTTATTGCTTTTTTGATATGCTATGCATTATGTTCATAAATATGAGGACTTATCTCCTACTTCCTTGAATACTTTGTTATAGTCTTTTTTTAAACCATTTTAACTGCTGCAGGACAGTTAGATTATTGAAATTTTCCATGGTGCTGTCACCCTGTAGGTAGAATGCATGAGTTGCTGAAATTCTAAATAAAATCATGAAACACCAGTTAAACTTAAAGTTCTAATAATTAAATTGTTTTTCAGTGCTTAATATTCTCCTTCTTTACCTATCACATGACCAGTAATTGTTCATGACATGGATGAAGAATTAGCTCCTCTAGGATAACAAAGTAGAAACTCACAGATAAGATAGGTATGGGCTTTTATCCTACAATACCTTTAACATAGTCATGTAATATGCTAGTCCCTCATATTTATCAGAGTAAACTTGTTTCTTTTACCTTTACTTAACTTCAAGCTCCTTGAGGAAAAATGTCTGCATATATATCATTCATTAATTTCTTTGCAGTCCCAGTACATGGCCAAGTGTCTGTTAAATAGCAAATTGTTCACACTTACTGAATAAAACATTAACGTCTCCATGTCTCAAAAGAAGAAGAGTAATTCAATCTAAGCAAGATACTTTTTAAAACACAATGGACCATAACTCAAAGGTATATTAATTTTCTGTGTGAAAGTTTTATATGGTTTTAGTTCCCTTTATGTCAAAACATCTCTTCTATATTCAGTCTTAAAGTATGCATTGTAAACAATTTAAGAGCTCTCATAAGATAATAGGAGTAAATCAACATAGCTTTAGATGTCAGTAAAACATATATTAAAGGCAGATTTTTATACTACTTATTGGTCCTCTGTTCAATGCGCTGACACTAGAAGATAAAATGTGGAATTTGAATACTTGCGGCAAGTTATCAATAGTTTTCTTAGAATCGAATAAATTTCTTTTCAGCTTAATTTCACACGTATCTATTTTGCTGAATTCTCCTTGGTAGCAGTTTAGAGGGAAATGCTTTCTTTTTCATGTGATGTACATTCAAATATTAAGTTGACTAATACCTTAATAAAATAATATTCTTTTCTTTTGAAATTGTAGTGAAGACCAACAGCGCATTTCCCAAGGTCTTTACTGAATAATAATTCTCTTTTAATGGCTGAGCACGGTTTTAGTCAACACTTACGTTAAGCCAGTAACATTGCATGTTATCAAGCGACTATGGAGTATGTTTAAAGTGTGTATATATACTTAGATAGGTAGATAGATAGACCTACTATATGAGTTATCATTGGGAGTTTAGAGAAATGAGATACTTCCAGTCAGTATCAGTGAGCAGTTGTGACTATTTTGTATAAAAGGTAGTATGTCCAGGTAGAACAGGAAAGAAAAACAGGAAACAAGAAGTGAGCAACACCTCTCTTCTTTTGACAGCCAGTAAACAGATGCTTCTTGAATGACTCAGATCTCTACCCTTGGTTGTATTCTGTTGAGATCTGAACTACAGGGTGCTGCAGCAGCACACAGAATGGTGCTGGGCCCGGTGTGTGTGCAGAAGGGCAGGATCGCCCTCCCCAGCAGACACGCTCAGGCCCCTTTGCATGTCAACCAGCTTCCTCCACACATCTTACCCCAACAGAATTATCCAGTGTGCTTAGAATTGTTCCGTGACGCAAATAAACCTAGGCCACATACATAGTGATTTTTTCTACTTCTTTTACTAATTATAAGCCCAACTTATGTTTTCTCTACATGAACACTATAGGCATTTTTTCAGTAAGGACTGATGATCATTTTATTTTTAAATGCTATCCTTTAAAAAAGTATGTGGCCTTGGGCATTTTGGCCTATACATTTGATGGATGGAGCAAGCTCTTGCATTTGGGTTGATTTGTATACAAGTTTAATGAAATTGCCACTGTATTCAATATATACTGATTAAAGCATTTTTAGGTAGTTTACATTAATATACTGTAAACTCAGTAATTAAGAAATGTTGACTTTAAAATATATAGATGGACCTCCTTGAGATGAAATTTGGATAACAGACTCTAATGCTTCTTCTTCCAAATGCTTGCTAACATGGAATTATAGAACAGCAAAACGCAAAGAAAAGAATTGCAATACTGAAAAACAAAACTGACAGGAAAAGTTAAGTCAGAGTTGGCAATAATTATAACGGAATCATGACTAGACTTATACAAGTTTACCCAGAGTCATCATTTTACATTTTTACATCAGGAAGCAGAAACCCTAAAAACAGATAATTAATTGCTTTGCTCTTTTTCCATTGGTGCCTTCAGAGTTAGAGAATCAGATATCCATTCCTCAGGTGCTGTTTTGTCCAGAGTATCATCATCTACTGTTTTATCTACTACCTCATAAATAAAGATCATTTGGAGATTGACAAAAATAAAACTGGTAAGTAATGTAGATATGGTGCTCTTTCCATAAAAGGGACTGGGGTACAAAAATGTACTTAATCAGTTGAAAGACAAAGACTATAATGGAGGTTGTCTCCACAAAATATTACTATTATTGTTTTCAAACTGTGGATTAAGATTAGTCAAAATACATAACTTTCTAAAAATCATGCTGCCATCTTTAGTAAGTAAACATTACAATGCTGGCTGTGAATTCTGGCATCAGATTTCAGAGACTAGTGTCTCAAAAAAATAGCAATAGACAATTAAATTGATGCTGATAAAAGCTAACATTTATGCAGTGATCACTGAATAACATGCATTTTGCCAGAGTCTTCATAAGGATAATCTCTGTAGGGCTTCTCCACCAGTGTGTGGAACATAACTATGATTTCTGTTTTATCAAGCAGAAAGAAGACTGGTAAGCAGAAATGACTTGCTAGATAGATTTCACACCACTGCCACAGATACTTTAACAGAATGGATTCAGACCAATCTTATCTAGTTGCTGTCAGTATGATTCTCTTTCACTGGAATTCTCAACTGTGCAAAGAAGTAGTTAACCTTTCCCTGTTGAAATATCTGTATGTGTTAGCATGGATAAGGTAGCTTGGTGACCATATCTTGCTATGGATACTGAGAGATTATAATAAGATTGAAAGCAAGGGGCAAGTAGAAGCAAGAAGAGCAAAGACACAAAGGAGAAACAAGAAGAGCTGAGAAAATGATTCCACATCAATTTCCACTCCCACCGATGTATCTTACTGAGGCCAAGGTGCATTCCAGCTCCTGGTTTGTTTTTGTTAACTTTGACTATGTAACAAGGCTTACTTCAACTACCTTCCAATATAGTTATTTTATACAATATTAATACATATCAGTAGAAAACAAAAGTAAACCAGATATGGTGGAAAGACTGTGTGATCCCAGCATTTTGGAAGGCTGATGCAAGAGGATTACAAGTGCAAACCTAGTCTGGGCAATTTAGAAAGAACATGTCTCAAACAATTTAAAAATACCTGAGGTGGTAGCACAATGTGAAGGCCTTGTGTTCAACCCCCAGAACCACCAAATGAATGAATAAAAACACTAAAGATGTAGCTCAATGCAGAGACTGTAAGTTCAATGCCCATTACCACACCCACACATACACAGGGACACAAACAAATTGGTTATTATTTCACATTAGAATTGTTAATTCACACTTTCTTGTTTATTTTTCATTGTATTTGCTAGTTTTCTACTACTATAATGAAATAAATTGAGCATTAGATTAAATGAAATGAATCAGCTATTCTACATGTGTCTTAGTTACTTTTCACTTATTGCTGAGACAGAATACCTGACACCCAAAATTAGGGAGAGAAAGGTTTATTTCTTATAGTTCTCTGGGGTTTCAGTCCATAATTAGTTGGCTCCAAGGCAGCATGGCATGGTGGGCCAGCCATTCATGGAGGTCGCCAAACAGCAAGGGGAACCAGTGAGAGAGAGTGAGAGCAACACATGCCTTCCTCTCATCCTTACCCTGTATGTCAGCTCCACCCCCGTGCAGGTGCAGTAGTCACATTGCCAATCCCAGAGCTAGACAACAAATCAATCACAAATGCCAGACTCAGCCCCATCCAAATTACATGAGGCGTTGGGGGTACACAGGAGAAACCCATACAACATGATAAAGTAGATATTAAATATCTGTTTGACAGCAATAGAGAAATATTGTACTCAAATCAGAAGTGTTCATGACTAAAACTTTTTAGAATTGTTCATCAGAGCATTTATACTAATCAATCATTTTAGTATATACTTGTTTTGCAGCATAATTTTTACAAAAGTTTGTGTTTATGTATTTCTCACTTTTCTGAAAGGAAAGGTAAAAAATGAAGTCATGACAATCTAAATAGATCAAAAAACGTGAAAAGTAAATTTTTGTCTACAAATAGCTAAACACATACCATGTAATATCTTGTAAATATCAAGAATGAATTTGAAAGCTTATTGGATCATTTTTATTTTCTTGATTTTTTTATGCCAAAATCCAAACTTAATTTGTGATACTATTTTACAATTCCTACCATAGCACCATAAGTCAAGTTGTTGAAATAATAATGCCTGATTATAAATCATAGTTTTTCTAAATTAATATAGTTTTCACATTAATTATATTAGTGAAAGTTAAATAACACTTAGAACTAATGTGATACATATTTTCAGGACAGACCAACTATTTGTTTGAATTTCCAAACTTCTATTGTTTATCATCTCCAGATTTATGACATCATTTTTATTTTTTACACTAAAAGGGCAAAATATTAATGAATTGTTCTCAGTTGTTTTGGGAGAAGGTAGCTCCTGTTATTTTAGAATTCAGGCAACATGTTACTATTACTTTATGTTAAGCTCAAGAAAAATATGTGAATTAAATAATTGCTTTTAATTGTAAAAGTATTTAGAAGAATCTATTACAAGCATATAAATATTTCCTACACAAGTTTTCAGATTTGTTCTATTTATTTTTTTGAACACAAGTTTTGTTTCTTAATGGATAGCTACTGTACATTTAAAATCTATTACATGTGCAATCTTAGAAAGACCTTATAGAATTCTTTTTCATATTCTTCTCATTTAACAATTGTAAAGTGATACATTCACTTCAGGTCCACCTTTCCTATGTTACTGGGAATATGAGGTTGACCATCTTCTGAATTCCTTGATTACTCATTAAGTATAAACCATGGCACAATCACCAGTGTTGTTCCATGTGAGTCAATTAACTTCCTATGAAGAAACATCTATTTTTTTTTTATTTCAGACTACAGTAGTGCTTCCAAAAATCATTGAAATCTCCAACTATTTGACAGTATAATCTTTATGTTTACTCCACTGATTCATCATACAGTAAAGGCCTTCACTTGTGAATTAAGTGGGATAGAACATCCATGCTTGTTTTCTCAAATATGCTGTTCTGTTAGGCTGCTGATTGAGCTTCTCTTTGAATTCTAAAACTATATTTCTTGCTTGGGGTAAGAAAATATCACTTCTTATTCTGAAATGAAATATTTTAATTTCACATATAGAAAATAACAGAATATGATAATATAAAAATACTCCAAACTTTAATTTCTCTGAGGACAATATTAAATTGATAAACTGTTCAACCATTTGTTGGAATATACAGATACTTTTTAATTTGTGTTAGTTTACATTCCAGTAAACCCACCATAAGTTAAAAATACAATAAGTTGAAAATGAATTTAATATACCTTACCGAACAAACATCACAGCTTAGCAACTCAGCATACCACATGCAGTTATTTACTTTCAGGGGTTAATTGTACGGTTCAGAGCTGCAGCTTAGTGATTAAAGAAAGAGAGAGAGAGAATATAAATTATACTTCTAATTACCGATCTAAGGAAAAGAACAAAATAATTAAAATTTAAACTTATGTTTCTGCAGAATGCATATCTACACAAGCTAATAAAAGTAACTTTCTAAATCTGATAAAATTATTTCATAAAGATCTACAGATAACATACTTAATGCTGAAAAATTGACACTGACCCCCTAATGTCAGAAACAAGATGAGGATATCTGTTCTTGCCACTCTTATTCAAATGTGAATAGAGACTCTAGCTGGTAAAACTGTGAAAGGAATTTAAAAAAATACAGTGAAAAAAAAAGAAAATGCCTTGATTCACATATGCCTTGATGGTCTATGTAAAAATGCTGAAAAAATCCAAAGAGATGCCAAATTGAATAAGTGGGCTTAGCAAGTCCAGAGGATGCAAGATGAATTGTATTTCTACAAAATGGCAGTCAGAAATGGAGTTTTTGAAAAGAATCACTTATAAAAGTACTTTTGTAGTTATAATACCTTAATAGTAAATACATACAGAAAATTCTACCAAAATATGTGAAAGATAGCTTTGCAGTGAAAATCATAAAATATGTAGTAAGAAAATCAAATAAATTCTAAATTTATTAATAGGTATGTATGCATGTTGGAATATAAAATTGCTAAAACACCAGTTTTTCTCCAAATTTTTATAGATTCAGGGTAATCTTAATCAAATCCAACAGCATTTTTTTACATAAAAGTTAGCAAGTTGATATTAAAACTCCTGTGGAAAGATCTAGACAGATAATTTTTCAAAGAAAGAGCAAACTTGAAGTATCTTTGCTACTTGATTACAAGAATGACTATAAAATATAACTATCATTAGTATATGGTATTATCAAACATACGAACCTATAGATTAGAAGAATAGGATAGAAAATGAGAAAGTAAATTAGCATATATGATTATTTGATGATTGATAGAATATCAAAAAGTTATACTAAGAATGGATACAATTTAAAATGAAGTTGCATAACCAGAATATCTATAAAAAACTGCATTTTTGTCATTGTGTCATATACAAATTTAGTTCAAAATGAATCATACACCTAAATCTATAAGCAATCTAAGAAAAACACACAGGGAATACAAATTTCTGTGACCTTAGATCCTTGGATTAGGCAGAGATTTATTATACATGAAAAAACTATATAAGAACAAGAACATAAAATACAGATAAGCTACACTTCATTAAAATTAAAATTTTCATTTTAGTTATCTTACATATACATATATACAGATTCGAACATACTGCTGAATGTATTAGTTATTGAGAAAGAATACTTAGTAGTCACATGATTAGACCAATTTTACATGTGTATATCTGTTAATGTAAACAACCATTTTGAAGATAATGAGATGCAATATTGTAACCATTGTCAAGTTCCTATCATCCTGTTTTGTAAACCTGTAATATTACTGTTGTGCATTTACTCTAGTCATTTGTTTGTCTCTTTTGCTTTTTGTTTTTCTTATATATGTCTTTTGTTTTCTCTTAAATAAAGAAATTAAATTAAATTAAAGTACAGTAAAATTTTCTGTAAATCTACAATGATGGAAAGGCAAAGCTACAAATTGTGAAATGTGCACTGAAATCACAAAATGCTGTCACATACCTAGGAGACATTTCCAAGTAAGAGAGATTTGATAATATGAAACATCTAGAACTCTTGTTTAGTCCTGGTATAAACGCAAAATCATATGAACCTTTTGGAGGAAAGGAAGGCAGTTTCATATAAGGATAATGAAATTATTATGTGGTTCAACATTTCCACTCTGAGTTAATACCTGTTTGTGAATATTTGTAGTAGATTTATTCATAATCACCCAAAGCGGAAAACATTACAAGCACATTGTTATGGTTTATACATTGTGTCAACTTGAGAAGTCTAGAAGTTTAATTGAGTAACTCAGCAGCTCTACATCCTGGGGTGTAGAGCACAAACAGTTTACCTGTTCCTTGTGTCAATTTGAGAAGGTCAGAAGTTTAACTGAGAGACTCAGCAGGGAGCCAGTTTTCTTACTTTGTAAATAGTCTCATCCTGTGCAAAGGAAGGCATGGAGATTTGTGAATGCTATGCCCACCCTGGGGGGGCTGTGTCCTGTGTACTATATAAGGGAAGAGAAGAGGCTTGTTCTTGCCCCCCTTTTACTCTGGCTGCTTTTGCTTGGCTGCTGCCTTGAAGTGCTGCCCCAGGGCCATGCCACCCTGCATTGGAGCCAGCTAATTGTGGACTGAAACCTCCAAAAACTGTAAGCTAAATAAACCTTTCCTTCCCTAATTTTGGGTGTCAGGTGTTTTGTCTCAGCAATGAGGGAAAAGTAACCAAGACACATGTATCAATGGGTAAATTTTAAAAAAATGTCATCTATCCATTCAAAGGCATAGCCTAGGAAAAGGATGGAACACCAATGAGTGAAGCAGTAAGACTCTCAAAGCATGATGCAGAGTAAAACCAGTGAACTTCACTGTTCGAGTAGTGGAAAGTTCGAACCTGGAGTCATTCACCAACCAAGGAATCACTATATACTTAAGAATCTCACGTAAATTTTGAAACTAGGTTAGAAAGTATAGTAAAGCAATCACATCAATGTTGCTAAGAGAAAGAGTCATTAAAAGATAATTATCCACACAGCGTTATGAATAAACTTAGTCTTAAGTTCGGGATCCATTCTCTCCAACCTCCTTGTGTTTTTTTTTTTAAATCATCTTGATAACCAAGATGCATAGTTACTTGTTTTTGTCCTGTTTTATTTTGATTGGAGCACTTGACATTGGACCTAGAATTTCTTTTTGTTGAACACCTTCAAAAATAGCAATTGCTAATTTGGCTGAAGGCAGATCTTCTGTTTTGTCTATCAATTTATTGTCTTGTTGACTATAATTTTCAGGAGTTATGCTAAGTGCATTGCTTTGCTTTGCTTTGCTTTCTTTTCTGGCCTGACAACTTCTTATTTCCTGAAACCTCTTTGTTATATTTGTTGTAATGTCTGGAATCCATGCCTACGAAATATTATTTGCTGATCTACCAAATTATCCCTGTTTCATGTATGTATGTTTTCTAATCTGCATTTATTCTTTTCATTTTTAAAATTTATTTGCTTTCTGTGGTCTTAGAGATTGAACCCAGGCCTTTGACCTGGGCTGTATCACCAAGCCTCCCTGCCCGCTTTGTGAGATGTGGTCTTGCTAAGTTGCTAAATTGCTCAAACTCGGCTCAGACTTATGACATTCTCTCTCAGTCTTTTAGCCTGCTGAGAAAACAGGCATGTGCCATGGTGCTTAGCTTCCAGGTTTTTTCACTTCTAAAGACCAGTTGTTCGATTTTCTTTCTTTTACAGCATTCCCTTTACCAGTGACTCCGATTAACACTACCTAGTAAAATAACACTGTTGACAATGTGAATGGAGAACTTGGCTCCAAACCTACAAAATCAGAATCAGTGAGAAAGGTATATGAAAGTTAGGTATTTTAGACTTCATGAATAATTCTATTCATTTCTGTTTCCAACATTGTATTTGTAGCAATTCATCTTAATCGTCAACTTGATTAGACTCTTGGAAGGAGGATAACGTGTGGCAGTGCTTTGCTCATCCGCGGTTTAATCCACAGTTGTTCACAAATAACTTCGCTGCTAGGAGTGGGCCCCAGCTCCTGGAGGTGAGTAACTGGAGCTGTGATTTTGCAGGGTATCACTCCCACTGACACTCTTCCTTTTTGCTTGTCTTTCCAGTTGACTAGAAGTAGCAGCTATTTATCACCATACCCTTCTATAAGATGTTTCCACTTTGGAGCCACTGGTCATGAGTTGAAAGCTCTGAAACCATGAGCCCAATAAACTATTTCCCCTTTTAAATTACATATGTAAGACGTTTTTCCTTCAATAATGGGTGAACTGAGCAGCACAGAAAATTGATACTAGAGGAATGGAGTTTTTGCTGTACTTGACCTGTCTGTTCCTAACCATATAATTTAGAAGCCTTTGGACCTTGTTGGTGGGAGAAGTTTTTAAATTTTGGAAAATCAGCTGGAAAATCCCTAGGAGGCTATAAGCAAAGCTAATGCGTGGTTTTGGTGGGAATAAGAATATTGATAGGAATATGGAGAGTAAAATTTGCTGCTGAAGTTTCAGAGGAAAACAGGAATTCTGCTGGGAATTAGACTAGAGACTATATGTGTTTCATTTCTGCAAGGAATTTGTCTATGTTTTGCAGATGCTGTAAATCATTCCATGAGGCTGGGTTTAAGGGTGCAGACTAATTGACTTGGCAGGGGAAATTTCAAGGCAATGCAATATTTAGACTTCTAGTGACCAAATTTATAGTGAGAATTGAAAACAATGAACAGAGTAGAAGATTTCAAAACTTCAAATTTTGGCTAGAAAATAAGCATGTATAAAGTTGGGGCCCAAAGATTTATGTTTGCTGAAAAGATTAGTGCCGTTCAGGAGAAACCAATTAGTTTGAATCAGATAAAAAAAAATGTCATGAAGGATTCATAAGAATCAGCAAAAAACCCAGTTATTAAAGTCTCAAGAGTGGAACTGTATAAAACTTTCATTTGGGAAGATATTCCCTGGACCCCAAGAAAGGTTTCCTAGGGATTTGAGTTCCCAGAAAATCATATCATCTTGTGCAGCTGGCTAGGTACTCAGGAGTCATGGCAGCCATGGTCCTAGAGGGTCCATCAACTGCTCAGCCTGGCTGCAGGCCTAAGCATTATCCACTTGGTGCTGGCTTTACAGACATACAATTGTGGGATAGTAAAGTCTTCCACCTTAATTTCCAAGGAAAACCTGAGAGGCTAGGTAAGAAACTTCCTAAAAGCAAATGCATGAAGCTGTGGGAAAAGGGCAAAACTGTATCAGGAACAAGTATTTACAAAAACAACTAAGGACTAGGGGTTTAGCACAGCAGCACAAGTGCCTGCCTGGCAAGTGCAAGGTTGGGAATTCAATCCCCAGTACCACAGTAATAATAATAATAACAAAATAAAGAAATAAAGAAATAAAAATAGATTAAAAAAAAACAACTAGCCCTTGTATTTTTGTGTCACTTTAGAAAAATCTGATTGTGCCTGAGATTAATACACTCATAAAACATATTTGTTTGTCTTCACCTTTTTCACAAACCAAATAGTTAAAGCAGACCCACATTTTTGTAATTGTTTTATAGATGAAGAAAACATGGTAGAGAGAAGTCAAGGTTTAGGATATAGAAACAATGAGTATTAAAGTTAGAATGCATTATCCTTAGAACTGGGCAAGAAGTGCTATTATGTGAGTCCTGTCTTTCAATGAGGCTCTCATATAAAAACCACAAAACATAATTTTAAAAAGCCCGAATAGGCACAAAGAGTTTCATTAGCTCATAGTCTTGGAAAAAGACTACCTAAAGCTCTAAATAGACCTGTGATTAGTAGCCTGAATATGAACAGAAAAATACAGTTAGAAATAACATATGTATGTGTACACATGGCCCTTGGAGCCTGCTGCATGCTATGATATGGTGCACGCTGTGGCCTTAATCCTCTCCTCTCACTCCTGTGCAGCACATGTCAGGTCTCAGGGAAAGGTTTCTGCACATCTTTTGACCAATGTTTTGGAGCAAATCTTTACTATACCTGAGCACCATGTATCCTGCTGCTAATTTGCTAGGCAATCACACAGAAGAACATTTAAAACATTTTGCACTGCTACAAATAACTCCAAAGCTGTTCGTTTTAATATGTAACACTTATGAATCCCTATATCAATCATTGCATTATCAAATAATTTAACTTTTAATGGCAAAATTGCAAAAAAAAATTCAGAAATCTCAGTTAAATTTATAAAAATTATTTAAAAATATTTATATGAACCTTAAATTTTATTTTAATTCAAACTTAGATGTGATGTGTTATTTAACCTTTTTCTGTGTGTTTTATTGGGAATCAAACTCTTATGAATGCTAAGCAAGCAATTTTTTTCACACACTGAGCTTTGTATCCAGTTTGTTACTTAACATTTTTAAAGAAAATTAGCATTTTAGAAAATATGGAAATAGTTTAGCTTTTAACTTAATTTTTATGTTATATATAATATACAATTGCTTGCTGTTTTTCATTAAGATGATACTGTATATAGAAAAAACTATGTGAAAATAAGTATAGTAAATAGTAACTTTGAAAAAAGAAAAAAATGGGAATATAATGCTACCAATATACAATAAATTGTGCATTACATGCCTTTATTTCATTTCTCATTTAATTAACAATAACCCATTAACAGAATATTTAGGTGTATTAGACAATAAAACAGTTTAACTGTCTTTGATATTTTGCTCTTTTCTATCAATGTAGGAGAAAAATTTACACAATTAAGTAATGATATCTTTATAACATTGCTTATTGTTAGGGATAATTTGTTATAATAACCACAGATTCTGTTTTAGGTATAACTGAAAAGTACTTATTAATGTGATTATTGATGTGGTTGAAAAATAGACAGATTACTCATTGCAGTGTAAATAAGCTTCATCTAATCTGTTTAAAGAATTAAGAGCAAAGATTGAGGCCTTCTAAAAAATAAATGAATAAAACTCTGTGAATTTGTGCTGGTCTCCAGCTTCTGAACTTCAGTCTGTAACTTCTATTCTTAGCCAAATTTCTTGCCTGCCAGAATGATTGTTCCATTTGTTCTGTCCTTGTAGAAGCCTAAACACTAAGGTGATGTTTTTCAGGGGGGATATACAGCACGTTCTATTTTATATTTTTCTTTATTGATTTATTCTTTTTAATCTTTTAACATTAGGGTAAATTGTATTCGTACAGCTGCCATATTATTCTTGCTTGTCCTCATGAAATGTCTGGATGAATTTTACAAAAGTTTGATTAATGCATTGACTTGAAAAAAGAATACCAAAAGCTCTGCATAAATCTGTGATTAGTAGGTTCAATTTAAATGAAGAAAATTTCTTAGAAGTAGCATACTTATACATGCGATTAATATTCACACATATTTTATTATTTAAAGATATTAGAGAACATTTTCATCAGCTTCAGTTGTCATAACAAAATGCCCCAGAGTGAGTAAGAAGACAGCCACCTGCAAGTCAGGGCTTTTACCAGAATTATACTTGATCTTAACCTTAGATTTCTGGCCTCCAGAACTGTGAGAAATACATTGCTATCTTATAAGCCATTCGGTGGTACTCTTTTTTTGGCACTGGGAGGTTCATTTACAAGAAATAACTAAAATTGTGAAAGTAGGTTTGAGGATGAGCGATGGATAAAGGCTGGAACAGTTTTGAGGAGCCTTCTGGAAAAAGCTGAGACTGATGTGAATGAGTTCACTCTTGTGATTACGCTGGCCAAGTAGTCTAGGAAACTTTCCAGGGTAGAATTCTACCTAGGCTGAGTCCAAAGGCCTGAAGATCAGGAAGCCTCTGGTACAAGCTCCAGTCTGAATCCAAGTCCAAGAAGAAAAGAACAACATTCCACCCCTAGGGCAGTGAACAGAGATAGTGAATTCTTTGTTACTTTTTTTTTTTCAGGTCTTCCGTGGGTCAGAGGAAGGTTATTCACACTAAGGTCAACCTTCTTTGCTTAGTTTACTGATTAAACTATTAATCTCTTCCTCAAAGACCCTCACATGCACACTCACGAATAGTGTTAAACTGGTATCTGGACACCAGGGACAACAAACTGATGCATAAAACTAGCAGTGTCCTGGGAAATTGTATGTGTAGAGCAGTGAGGAATTGTAGATGGTATGACCAACAAGTACTTTCTTTGAGGGTAGTAACAGTTGAGAACTGAGTATTGCAAAGGAGTTTTATGCCATAAGTCCAAGGAGGGTGTTCTGAGTGGAGGAAATGGTAAATGCAAAAATTTAAGGTGAGGTCTCATGGCTAAAAAATACTGAGGGGAGAATGAGATGCACGAACCTGGAGAGTGAGGCAGAGTGAAATGGTTTCAAGATGTTTTGCCCATGGTAGACTCTGTAATTTACCATATGTATAACTGAAATCCAAAAGAAAGATTAGAGCAAAATGGACATGCTACTCTATTCACTGGAAGAGAGAGAAAATAAGCAAGGAAGAAGGAAGAAAAGAATGAAGGAAGAAAGGAGGGGAATATAAGAGGAAAAAAGAATGAAGGAATAAATAAAGGAGAAAACAACAATAAAGAAAATAGAAAGTAATCTAACATTCTGACTGTGTAATGAAAAATAAACTAAATGATCAGAAAAGAAAAAAGATCTATAGCCAAAAAAAAAAAAAAAGAAAGGAAAAAAAAGAAAAACTTTTCCTGAATCCAGGTCATTGGCAATAGAGAAGTTTGGGTCAATTAGAAATCTTTCTCAATAATGAAACTGGAATAGTTTGCTAATGAAATGAATGAGAGGGACAGTAGAGAATTTGGCAAAGTGAATGATTGCTCATAAGTTTTATAGATAATTAAACTGAATTTGGCATACTTTGGGGGACAAGGATATAAGAAGAGACATAGTTGAGGTTCTACTGGGTCAGGAGGACTCAAGATTTCTAAGTGGATGTGTTAAATCAAAAGCTGTGTACGAACACAGAACTCAGAGCACTCCAACTTGGGGTGCAGATAAAAATAAGATCTTTTTCCTGGCCAGATATGTTTCTCTTTCTAAATATTCTATATTTCCTTAAAATCGTGAGTTTAAATGAAGTTCAGCACACTCACACACAAATGCATAGCAGGATGCATACACAATCTCTCTTCAGCACTTAGTAATGTTACAAAATACATGGTGGATCAGAAGTCATAAGAAACATAAAAGACTAAGTAAATGAAAAGAATGGGGACAAACTAATAAGTAAGTGCTAAAAAGAGAAGATGAATTTAGATTGACATTGAAAGAGGCATCCGAATACCTATGTGGGCACTGCGAACAGTCTTTCAACTAATTTGTTCATATAAACAGATATAGATCCAGTAAAATAACCTCTAGTTGAGAAATAAACTCAGGAAAAAGAAATCCTTAGAGTATATCATTAGGCAGTTCATGTTAGCAAAAAAGGGTGTCTAATAACAACCATGTAAGTTTAAGAGACAGAATAATTAGAGCATATTATGTAGGAATACCATGGTCAAGTACATTGCCTTCAAAATTATAAGTGGTCATTGATAGACTGATTTAAAATCAATAGTATTTTATTTTGTAGCTAGAGAATAAAGGTAGATTTGGCAAATTGAAAGATAGATAGATGATATATAGACAGATCTGATTTAACTGAATTTCACATGATATTACAGAGATTTTTGTATCTAGCAAATGAAGAATATGTATTTCAACTTCTAAATTTGTTGTGAAATTGCTTGACTATTCCATTTCTTGGAACCTGAATTAAAAAAAAACTGTGCAACAGCAGTTCATGTGTAATTATATCGTCTGGGGAAGGCTGAAGTTGTCTTATTTAGGGTTATCTAGTATAAATTTCTGATAACTGTAAATGTCTCATGAGCTTGTCATAAATATTCTTATTGCACTAAACAATGACAGGTGATAGGGTATAGTTATTACCACCCAGATATGGAACTGAGTGGGGCGAGAAAAGAGGTTCAAATGATGCAAATATATTGAGATGCAAAGTCATAAGCGGCTCTGCAATTTGAAATGCAGCAATTAGATATCGAACTATGTCCTAGTTTTCAGGACTGAGATCTCTTGTGACACCCATCAGTGTGAATATATTTCATCTGCACATTTCCCACTGCATGTCCTCAGGCACCACTTGACAAATCTACAATTAATTTATAGATAGTCAAACAGTGCTCTCAGTTCCTAGAAACCCATGCGATGCAAACATTTTCAGCAGTTTTGGTCTAATAGAATTGCACCAAAATGTTAACAATGAGATAACCTCATATGTCCTTCCTGACGCACCAGAATTATGGATTTCAGAAAGGAGACTTAGACAAGAACAAAGAAATTGTATTTAGCCTCATACTGTCTGCACGATGTTAGGGAAGACAAACCTCGTGTTTTGTTATGATAAATTAAACCGATTTATCAAAAACCTATCACAGACTTCTCCAAATCCTACACAGTACATGTTTAATTGATTAATCATTCTAAAAATCACAGTCACATGATCTTTTTTCATGATGAACAGTAAAGTTCGACTCACCGATGGCTTTTGTACTATATGAAATTTGTTTGTCATTTGTATTATTGATGTAGGAGAAAAACCATAAAGAGGTAAAATCAACTCTGAAAGTAGATAAAGATTTACTTTTTTTGAGAAAGAAACTGGATAAAATGAGTTTGTCCAGAGTGCACATCAATTGGTAAAATTAGTGCTGATTTTGATGTTTACTAGGGAGAAATTTCCATTAGATTTCATTTAGAGTGGAAAATTGGACCCTGTTACAAACTCTATAGTATTCCATGCTCCAGACAAGCTCACAGACCTCTCCATCTGTCAAATATCATGCTTTTTGGTTTGGAACATATTCCTTGGTTTGGAGCGTTCTGTTTGAACAGATGGAGTGGCTTGTTTGTAGATAAAATTAACAATGCATTTCTGTACATATTAGTTTGTTCTAGTTTTCATAAATTTCTCCCTGTGATATTTAAAACACAAATTACGTGTGTTGTCTAAAAGAGAGAGTATGAAAATGCTGAGTTTGAGCAATTCAGAGTAACTGCTGGAAATGCAGTGCGCGTGAGGGGTTGAGGGAAATGATTTGGCACACGGCAGGTGTCTTCTGAATGTTTTTTTTTTTCTTTAAATACACAGCAAAATAGTTTTAAATCTCCAAAACTGTGTGAATTAGAGAATGACAGCATTCCGTTGTCAGCAAGATTTAATATTTTTGCTAAAATATCAGTTTCAGATATTGCAAACTACCTTTCCTCTAGGAATAATAAGAACATAAGAACTCGTTTAGTAGAAAGAGATGACAATGATACACTTCAAAAAGGAAAGGCATCACCTTGAATGACAAATGCATAGCAGCAAGTAGGACTAGTAATCTGCTTTAATTGTTTTTATATTCTTCTATTGATTTTAAAAACATATTTATATGTGTTAAATACAGAAATTGTGTACGCACACACACACACAAAACATATGAACAAACACATTAGACTGGGTATACGCCTATAACCCCAGCACTTGTGGGACTAAGGCATGAGAATTGCTGGGAATTCGAAGTCATTTTGGGCTACACAGTGAGTTCAGGGCTAGCCTGGTCTACTCAGAGATACCCTATCTTAAAAAATATAATGTCAGTAAGTTCCCAACTGTATTTTTATTATGCTTTTCCTGCGTTTTTATTACACTTTTCCTAAAAGTAACACAAGTCTGTATATTTTTTTCATATGAGCAAACTGCATAAAAAGTTAGAACAGTCTCTCCTTTCTATGTAGTTTATTCTACAGGGTGACATAAACATTTTCATGTAACTGTATTTCTTTCCACTCATTTTATATTTTTCAGAATAAATATGGAATCTTTTCTAGCCTATTTCAAATTTACTTATTAATTTTTGTTAGATGATTTCTGAATTTGTGTCACTAAATTTCCTCTGGTCATTAAACTTTTCATTACTCTTAAGTAAATATTTTAAATGGACAGAATATTGTTGATCTCACTGCACTACTGAGGTTTCCAATTCAGGAACAAGACATGGTTTTTCCTCATTTAATATTTTTTCATTAAATCTTAAGACCATACTTTCTTCCCATTTCCTCCATTATAAATAGGAGAATTTCCTTCTTTTTAATAGCTACTATCCTATTTCATAGGTATTTGTATATAATATACCACTGTGTGTATGAATTATATATAGTGTAGATAAATATATATGTAGTGTATATACATGCTGTATAAAGTGTATATTCATATGTATATTGGCACTCCAATGTTCATTAGATTGATACACTATATTATCTATCTATCTATATTTCTACCTACCTACTCTATATCCATCAATATCTATATATTCTATCTGTCTAATGAACAGGGTAGTAATATCTCTGTGTGGAACTAATTTAATTTCTTTTTGCATATCCTCAGGAATAGGATTGTTGGATCATATGATAACTGTATTATTAATATTTTTAGGAAATTGCACATGGTTTTCTGTAATGCCTGTACCAATCTGCTAAGTGACATAAGTCAGGCACACGAAAGTACCATATGATCTTGCTGTGGGGGATAAAATGTAACTCTCAATCTGCTAGATGTCAGAAATGCTGAGTTTGGGTTCCCTGAATTTGAAGAATGAGTATTGAGGAACAATGAAGGTGAAGAGTTGAAAATTTATTGGAAGGTAGAAATGGGAACTATGAATGGGGAATGAAAATAGCTCCTGAGAGACGGGAGGTGTCTGGAATGGGTTGTCAATCAGACCACTTTTCTGAAAAAGTTCTATGGAGTGAAATCATGAGGTGGGAGCAATGTGGGACAAAACTCTATGCAACCAGTCAGATAACAATGTAGCCACTTAGCTAATATTGATCCAGTAATAGCAAGACCATATGGATGGTAACTTTAACCTTGGTCGATGATCTATAGTTTTAGTAATCTTAGTCTTACTGGGTGGGAGAGGTTGGCCCACCCCTACTGAGATAGTGGTTTATTTATATGGGCAATCTCCAAATGTTGGTAGTAATGATCTCTATCTTCCATTTATCCCTTGGGGAAGTCTGTAAATCTGGCCATTATGACTTTAATCTTCTTTAGATGTGCCTCTAGTCAGTTTTAAGTGTTCTCATCTTCTACACTGATTCCCTTGAGAGCATAGTCCTGTCTGACTGCTTAAAATATTTCTACCTAATTTAGTTGTCTGTAATAATCTCATACCTGAGGCTGGGGACATAGCTCAGTGGCACAGCACCTGCTTGGCAAGCGCAAGGTCCTTTTTATTTGTTTGTTTGTTTGTTTGTTTTCCTGGTACCAGGAATCAAATTCAGGACCTTGCACTTGCTAGGCAGGAACTTGTGCTGCTGAGTTATATCCTGGGCCCCCTCAATTATATTTTGATTCTAAAATGTCAAAGACAAAGAAGTAAATAGTAGAACAGTGATTACTAGGAAATGAGAGGTGTTATTCAAAAGAGACAAAATTCCAGTTATGTCAAATGACTAAGTTTAGAGATCTAGTGTATAGTATGAAGTTGAAGTTAATGCTATATTATACACAGGAAATTTTCTAAGAAGATAGATATCAGCTGCTCTTACTGTGAGGGAAATGAAAGGTGAATATCTTAATTTGCTTGACGAATAATTTCTTCGTTATGTCTATTAAAATCTCCATTAAAATCTATGAAAACGCATCATTGTGCAACTTAATTGCATAAAATAAACACAAAGAGCATATTTTCTATATTTCATTTTATTTAGATCTTTGGAGATCAATCAAATGCCTGGAAAAATTTTTTGGTTTACTTTGGTACTGGGAATTGAACTCAGGACCTTTCCAGGCAGGTGCTTGTGCTGCTGAGGTATATCTCCATCCAGAACTATATATATATATATATATAGTTATATATATATGGTTTACATATGGTATATATATATATATATATATATATATATATGATTTTAATCACATCTCCCCAGCATACATAATATATAAAGCCAACACAATCAAATCTATTTTAGTGACAACTGATACCTTAATAATATATTTTAAAAAGCATATTAACATCTAATTTGCTATAAATTATTCTTCTAAGGATTTTATACATGATTTTTTGGTAAAAATGCTTCTTTAAAAAATGCAAGCTCTTTGAATCAACATGTAAGCAAAATAACATTATGGCTACAGATATCTCATTAGATTGAAACTATAATTTAGAATCATTTGCCCACCTCTGTGACAAAAACCATATTATCTGCTAACTTACATTAAATATTTAAATATATTAGTTAATTATTAAATCAACATACAGTAATTTACAAAGCCTTTTTTACCAGAAAATTATTGAGCTTGTTTATAGAAATTTATAATATTAATCCTCATTTCTAACAGAAATCATACATCACTAAATATTCTTATGTAAAAATAATCAACTTTTAAATGTACTCCTACCAAAAAATATTTTATAAAATATGTAACAATAGCCTAAGTTTGCAATATCTATTCACTTGATTCTATGTATTTCATATTTAAAAAATAAGCACTATGTGATTGCTCATTCTGAAAAAATGAGGCAACCTGATGCAAGCAAACTTGTTTATACAGGTTTTAAATGACAAACATTTCAAATTAGGTATTTCTAATCAACATGTAGTCTAAATGTCAATCAGCTGCTTTACTTAGAGACCTCGAGATACACTTATTGTATACTCTAAGGAAATGAGAAATCTCCCACTGGAACAAATACCTTCAATTACTCTTTTGCTTTCTACAAAGGCCAATTTCAGTGACAAGAACAGAGGCAAGTTTACACTGCTGGCTAAGTGCCCATCACTTTTGCTTTCACAAAGAGAATGATCCCAGAGAGAGATGCAGGTCTAAAACACCTGATGTGAGTAGCCAACCTTGGAGAGATGCCCGAAAAACTCCTCAGCTATGTGCAAAATTCAACATCAATAATTTCCTATCGGAGCAGTTCCTGTAATCTAATTTCCACACAGAAGTATTTGTGTGTGTGTGTGTGTGTGTGTGTGTGTGTGTGCACGCGCGCGCGCATGTGTGTGCTGCAAAATTGGAAAGATATCAGGTTGCCACTTTTGGATTTTGTTTTGAAATTTTTAATTCTTTTAGGTGAGACAAATGAACACTGAAGTGCTGGGATACTCAAAAATGGTCTAACTTTGCATTATGGTTACCTTAACAAGAGAGGTAGTTTTGATATTTTGTAAAGCAAATTTGGCTTTAACGGTACTGAACTGCAATTTCAGTTGAAAAATACACTGCAATCTGACTACATCACAGAGTTAGGAAAAATCAGCAAAATTCAAGGGGACATTAGAACAGAGCAGATACCTGTAGATATGAGCCAGATCTTGTGATTTTCTCTATCATGTTTTCTTCCACGTAGAAGACTTCAAAAGACAACTACAAACCTTTAGATGAGCATTTGTCCTTGCATTTTGGTATTTTTCCTGAAGGTGAATGAAGAGACTTTAATAATATTCAGCAGATGGCCTTTTTTGAGGTGCAATTGTCAAGGCTTGAATATTTGCTATAAATTTCAACAGAAAATTTCCAGTCAGAGGAAATAGATATGCTGGGATCTGGCCTCAGATACATTACGCATCTATGTGTAATGAGAGATTATAGAATATTTATGTGCTGCTTGAGTGACCCAGCACCCAATCTCCTGCAAGAAGTTGTTGCGAGGTAGGACCTCTTCTATAACTCGGTCATGACCTGAAATGCATCATTCCTTCCCTTTTCTGAAAGTCGATGTAGAGATTTTTAACAGTCCTCAAACTAGCACTGTGGGTCTTTGAATCTGGAGGGAGAAAGTGACGGAAGCCAGGAAAGTCAGATATAATTTAGAGAAAAGATGAAGCTCCTTGTCCAGCCAAAGTCTGTGAGTAGGCAGTCTTGGCAGCAAATCATCCTGAAAACACTTCTTCTGATTCTGCAGCCAGCAGAAACGTGAAAATGACCTGCAGGATTTCAAGGCAGATTTATTTATGTTGTGAAGCAGTGATTAGGATCATTCTCAAAATGTCAGGCCCCCAAGGCCCAGGGAAGGAGGTTTTTGTTGGGTAGGAAGGGAAAGTACAGATATAGAGTACTTCACTGTCTTTGATTGATTCTCATAATTTGCAACATAGTGACCAGCTGTTTCTAAGAACAGAAGCCCCTGGAACTGTAACAGGAACTATTACCCAGGCAACAAAGAAACTGAAGTATACTGGTTAGGGGGACATTTTCTGTTACAATCTATGGTGATTAAATTTTCTATTGCCAGTTTCATAAAGGTTGTTTCTCCAGGCTTCTTTAGAATTTTCTTATTTCAAAAAAATTCAATAAATTCAGTCATCCTTCCAGTTTCACACAAGAAATCTAGATCAGTCTTTTTGTTTGTATGAATACCTCAAATAATCCATGGTGACAGCTATCGTGGCAATGGCCACAATTTTGGAAGGGAGGATCTCTAAGTGGAAGGTTAAATCGACAGCTCAGAATAAAATGATATAGAACATCTTGCATGCATGGATGGAGGACCACAGAACTCAGGATGAGGTGCACTGAGAGGTAGTCTCCAGAAATGCAAGTACTGGCTCTTCATCTATGGAGACTGAGGCCATGGAAATTGATAGCTTAGCACCATCCATTCCTGAGTTTTACACTGAACACCAGGGGCAAGGAACTTGGAAGCTTCCCCAAATCCGGCAACTGATAGCGAACACCTGAGAAACATATTCAGTTAGCGTTGTTGACGTTACTGTGCATTGAGACAAACAACTCAGGAAATTATAATAATTATTTTTGAGTGCTTATTCTGTACCACAAACTTAGAGAAAGATTTCACACATATAGTTTCTGTATTGAACTAACTGGAAAAGTCTTTAGAATCTTAATTGCATGAGCTAGACCAACATAAAACATAAACAAGCTACAAAGAGACACAAGCACAAGTTCATTTGCTTACTGATGATGCAGCATTCCCATTCATTGACTTTGCTCACTCTGCAGTTTCCTGTTTTTAGTTACATGTAATTTATGACTTAATTTATGAATTGCAACATTGACGATTCACTTCACATTTCTCCTGATATTGTTTTTAGTGCCTTATCACACCCTATTCTCTCTCATCTTGATAAAGGCAATATTAAAATATGAAGTGACTATTTCCTGGCAGAACCAGGGTGAAATTTTGTCTTACAAAATCACTACTTGCTATGTGGACCAACTGTTTAATTTTATGTGCCTATATTATACTATGAAGTAGATGTCATATTTGTAATAACCCTAACCTCTTCTGGTAGTGTAAGGATGAATTTAGTAAATCCACATAAAGTTTTTAGAAGATCCCTTAGAACATAGAAAACATTAAAATACTATTAATTAATGAAAAATAAGATGATATTATCTAGGGTGATCTACATACACTGTATGATGCTATCTTTTAAATTTTAATTAGTAAGAAAGTAATATGTTTATTTTAAAAGTAATATGATGACCATATCATGGTCTATTCTATTAATGCAGAGGTGTTATATAGCAATAACACTGCATATGTCACATTTTAAGTAATTTATCCAAAATCTTTTGTTTTGAGATTCAAAAACATATATTTAATTTTTTTAGCACAAAATATTTCATATGCTTTTATAACCTAACCTCTTTTCTTGACCTAACTCATTTCTAAAAGCATTTTATGCTGACAAATTGTGATAGGACCTACAAATGATATAAGGGAAATATTATAATTCCCAGCCTACTAGATGCCTATGTGTTGAGTTTTGTTCCCCAGAATCAAAGAATGTATTCTGAGAAATGATAAGAGAAATTCTATTGAACAAGAGACAGCTTCTGAGAGAGATAAGAGGGAATCTAATAGTGGGTTACTGTGTATTCCACCTATAGTGGAAGTTTTACAGAACAAAATCAAGAGATGGGTACAAAATTAAGGTCAACCAACAGGACTACAGGTAAAGACACTTAAGTAATATTGACCCAATAGTAGCAAGGGCATACAAATAACATCATAAACCTTGGTCGATAATCTGTAGTCTTAGTCTTAGTCTTTTTAGTCTCAGTCTAATTGAATGGGAGAAGATGGTCCATCCCTAATGAGATACATGAAATCTCAAAAAGTGGTACCACTAAGCTCAAACACCCATGTATGCCTCAGAGGAGTATGTAAATCTGGCCACTGTGACTGTAATCTTCAAATGTGCCTCCAGCCACAGTTCAGGTGCACCTCCACCTCCAGTTCTCATCTTCTGCCCTAACTGCCTCGAGGGCCTAGTCCGGTCTAACTGCCTACAATGTCTCTACCTAACTTAGTTGCCTATAATGTACCCTCCCCTGTCCCCAAAGAAGTATTCCTAACTGCCATGATGGGGTAGGGGTCAAAGATTTTTCTGGCTACTTTCAGGTGAATGGTGTGGTAGTTGTAATCAACAGTCAGAGATGCTCTACAGAGGGTCTGTCTAAAGGCCCTTGATAGATGAACTGTCATCTTGGATAAGTGTATAACTTTTAAGTCTGGAGGAAACAAGGCCAAAGACTGTTAAATATGCATGTGTCAAATAATAAGATCAGCAAAGCTATTATGGATATGCCCAACAAATGTTTCCACCAGGAAGAACCAGTAATAAATAGCCTTCCACAAAGAGGATAAGGAAAGAATCCATGGTACTTCAAAATCGGACATGACATTAACCTGTCATTTAATATCTTGGACAGTCACTGAGCTATTAGCAGAAGATTAGGAATGTATGTACATTCAACATTCAACTTTTACAATTGCACAATTACTCCCTTGTGCTGCTGTAAGAACGTCTAGTGCCATTCAAATTTTAAGGACAGCTTGTCTCATTAATTTTACTTCTTCATTCAGGAAAGAAACCAGTCAAGGTGTTATTTAAGGCCACTGAGTATAGTTAGTCAAAGCTTTGGTGCACTGCATGACATCTTCTATTCCTAGGGAAGGGATAAATATAGAAGCCAAATGATCATACCTGTGAAACACACTTCTGGATCATCCATATGATAGATGGGGTAAATCTGTAGGTTTGTCCATACTTTTGGCACTCCTTCCTTGTAACCATGCAAATTTCAGTGCACACCTCGCTATTCATCCAGGGGATAGCTCAGGCCACAGATTGGTTCCACAGGACCAACGAGTTCTATTAGGAGCTTCCCATCTAATTCCAGACTGATTAGACCAGTCTATTGGAAATCAGTCTTCAATTTGTAAAGTTATTATGCATATACACTGCTCAGAAGGAGTCCATCCCAAGTATTTAGCAGAGTTAGTCCAATGAGAATAGGAGTGATCTTTCTGTTTCCAACATAAGGGAGTGTTTCTACTAAGGTGTTCTTTAGCTGGCGTTAGCCTTATATAATCATCCCATATCCGAAACTAGCCATCTTGGTATCTATGTTTGTTGGCCCTCAGGATAGGTCCCTTACTCTTAATAGGGGTTTTACAAGTGCTTATAGAGTGGCTTCAGTGGCATCATCAGACAAATTCAGTTGTGTCCAGGATCATTAAGAGTATAGTTGATAGGCCATTCAGTTGTCTTGTAACAGTGGGCTAAACTAAGAACCACTGAACTTTTTGTGTCTTGTCAATGTAATCCTGTAGTTTATTCCAACAATAAAGTAGGGATACCCACTAAGGAAGTCCTGTTGTACTCAACAAGAGGAGTAGGTCACATACCCAGTAAGGCAGTTGTTGTAATGACCCTGCATATTCCTGTGTCCACATTAGAAAGGAGCCACATACAGTCTCCTTTAGGTGGTTAAGTGATTAGCAAAAGAGCTACGTGCAACATCTTAGATCAGTTATCTGAAGGCTCTATCTTCTTAAACAAGAATTTTAAGTCTTCTATGAGTTCACAGTAGTATTCAACTGATTGCTCACACTCAGTGACAGTCTCTGGATACTAGGGTTTGAGTCAGGGGTGATGTATCCAGGAGTTCATGCCTGCTACCTTGACAGTGGATGGAGTTGATAGGATCACAGCATATGGTCCTTCCCAAGTTGGTACTAGGGAAGGAGATGATGAAGGAAGGGATTTTACCAGTACTAAATCTCCAGGGTGGAATATTGTCACGCGCTTGTCCCGGCCGGCAGGAAAAACACACGACACAGTGCAGCAGTAGCGGGAGGCAAGCTTTAATCGTCCCCGGAGAGGTACGCCCGAGAAGCCTCACACGCGTCCGTCCATGACAGCTCCTTCCGTGCTTCTCCCCGCGCGCAGGGCGGGAACCCAAATAAGTACCGTTACATCCTCCAATCAGATCATCTTGGGGGGTACATTATCATTGGTTGGCGTCATTAGTAACTGGACAGAGATCATCTACAGCGGGGTTGTTAACGCCCAGGAAACGGGAAACGGGCGCCAACTTGCCTTACTCGATGGGAGGGGTAATCTAGCTTAGGCTGAACCCCAGAGCCTAGGCCTCGCGGCAAACCAGCTAACGGCGGGTGGCTTCCCACAGAATATGGGATTTTTCTTCTCTGTAGGCTGAGCTTCCATTAGCTATTGAAGAGTCCACTGGAATTTAACCAGTGAAGTGACAATGTTCAGTAAGCCGTCCATTTATCAAAAAGAAAATTGCTGGTGAGAAAAGAAAGTCCATAAAGCATTTTAGGTGGACTGAGGCCTAGAATTTGTGAAGTATTTCTTGCTTTGATAAGAGCTAAAGGTAGAAAGTGAGGTCACTGCAGGTGGGTTTCTTGAGTCATTTTGCAAAGACATCTCTTATGGGTCTCATTCATTTTCTCTACTTTTCCACAGGATTGTGGCCTCCATGCACAGTGATGGTGACAGAGAATGCTCAGTGCCTGAGAGACATTCTGTGTGACTGTAGCCTTAAAAGAAGGTCCATTGTCATTTTGCAAGCTCCTCAGAAGTTCAAATCTGGGGATAATTTCTGAGATGAAAACTTTTACCATCTCTTGAGCCTTCTTTGTTCCACAAGGAAAGGCCTCAACCCAGTTTGTGAAAATATCTACCCAGACCAATAAGTATTAGTGTCCCTTACTTTTTTTTCATATGATTAAAATCAAGCTTTCGGTCTTCTCCAGTGTATTTACCATGTCCATGTATACCTGGAGGGGCTACAGTCTGGTTGAGAGGTGTGTTTTTTTTTTTTTTTTTTTTGACAGAGCTCACATGTTTTAACTATCTGTGGTACTGTCTGAGAAAGTTCTTTTCCTATGACTAACTTTGAGGCCATCAGCTGGGTCTTGTCTCTCCCCACAAAAAAGGTTTGTTGAAAAGACTTAATAATTTTTCTATTGATTAGCACCAGAAAGGAACACCTTACCATCTTCTGATTTTAACTATCCTGATGGAAAAAACTGACACCCATGGGAGAGACCCCATTTGATTTCTGACTGAGAATATTTAGATTGAATATGATCAAGGACGCTTCCAGGATCAGAGGGCCCTGGAGGGGGCCCCTCAAGCAGATGCTTTTGCTGCTGTGTCAGCCAGTTGATTACCTTAAGTTACTTGTGAACTCCTTTGTGGTGTTCTCTGCCATGAATCACCACCACTTTGGAGGGCATGTAGACAGATAATAAAATATCATCTAACTCCTTATGATATTTTATGGGAGATTCATTGGCTGTCAGATAATTTCTTTCTTTCCATGTGACTGCATGGGCATGAAATACTAGGAAAACATACCTTGAATAAGTAAATATTGACTTTTTGTCCTTCACTGAGTTGTAATATCCTGATTGGGACTATGAATTCTGTAAGCTTAGGACTAGTCCCAGACACAAGTGAGAGACTTTCAGGAGCTTAACGTGCAGTCCACTACTGCATACCCTGCCTTTCTATCCTACTTATCATGAAGGAATTGCCATCACAGAAGAGCATCAAATCATGGTCAGTAAGGGGTGTGTCTAAAAAGTCTTCTCTTATTGTGTATATATGGAGATTACGTGTTCACGATCATGTCTTTCAGCCTTAATTTCCTCCTTTAAAGGTAGCAAAGTGACAGGATTTAAGGAGGAACATTTTTTTATTTGAAAGACTTGTTGTTCTAGAAGTAGACCCTGGTATTTAAGAAGTCAGTTGTTTGATAGCTATAGGCTCCCTTTGGAAGAAAGAAGTCTTGCTACAATGGAAAGTGTGTATACAAAAGATCTTTGCCTAAAGTTAACTAGGATGCCTCCAGCACTAAGAGAGCTACTGCAGCCAAGTCTAAAGAATGCAGACCATCCTTTTGTTGCAATGTCTAACTCATAACTCAATACCCTACAGTCTGTTCAGCAAGTCCTCAGTTCTGTGTAAGCACTCCTCAAGCAAGCCCTGCCTTTCATCAACATACAAACTAGAACAGTGTTCTGTCAGTAAGCTCAGTCCCTGGACATTTAAAAGTGGTTATTTGAGCTTCTGGAATGCAGTTTGGGAATCAGGTTTCCAGGTTAAAATATTTGATATCTACCTTTTTGGCATCTTTTATAAGATGATAGAGAAGTTGTGCAATTTCACCATATCCTGCTATCCAAAAGCAACAAAAGTCTATAATTTCTAGGAATTCTCTTAGCTGTTTTAGAGTCTCAGGCTATGGAAAGGAAAGAATTGGTTTGATTTTCTCTTCTCCAAGTTTTTGAGTTTCCTTGGACATATTAA
The DNA here is from genome assembly GCA_004363535.1 of Dasyprocta punctata. Lineage (NCBI taxonomy): Eukaryota > Metazoa > Chordata > Mammalia > Rodentia > Dasyproctidae > Dasyprocta > Dasyprocta punctata. The sequence goes on from RJWM01006392.1 coordinate 47,531, forward strand.
GCCCTAGATATTTTACCTGAAGTCTGCAAAGTTGTGCCTTACTTCTAGAAAACTTATAATCCTTGTCTGCTAGAAAACTCAGCCTTGGCTGGAGAGCTCTTCTGGGGTGGCAAATAACTGTGTATCATCTACATATTGCAAGACTGTGACTTGGGAAAATTCAAACACACCAAATCCTGGGAAAGCATTTGCCCAAAAAGATGAGGACAGTCTCTGAATCCTTGAGGAAGCATAGTAAACATCAGTTGAGAGGACTGGCAATGAGGATTTTCAAAGGCAAAAAGAAACTTGGAATCCATGTGGAGAGGAAAACCAAAGAAAGCATTCTTTAAATCTAATACTGAGAACCAACTTGCATGTTCTGGAATCTGAGAAGGGGGAGTGCACTGGCTGAACACCACTGGGTGTATTGATGCTACTGTTTCATCAGTCTAGGGTCCTGTACCAATCTCCACTTCCCACTGAGTATTTGAACTCAAGATTGGAGTGTTACACAAGGTGTTACAGGTTTCAAGTAAACCTTGTGCTCTTAAGCTATCAATTATAAGTAATAATTCTCTCTTCACGTTAGGCCCCAGAGGGTATTGTCTTTGATGAGGAAAAATAGTAGAATTTTTGAAATGTATTTTCACTGGAGCGGCTCTTATTGCTTGACCTATTTTACTTTTGTTGCCCATACTTCAGGAATTATTTCTGTTTCCATGAGGAGGAGGCAACGTACCTGTCCAAGGTGCAAGTGTATTATAGTATTCAAACAAAATAAAATATCTCTTCCAGGTATAATCAAAAAGGAATGGATAAAAAGAAAGCCATCCCAGTTGCACATTAAGGGTTGTGGGGAGTAGTGAGTTACCTCCTCTCTAGTGAGTCCTTTCACTGAGGTATCAGAGTTGGAAGGAAAACCAGGGTTGAAAAGAAGGACTAATAGACACTTACCAGTGTCCCATAATAGGCTGGCTTCTTTTCTGTCTGTAGTTATGATTACTTGGGGCTCCTTGGTGGAGATGACAGTCTGGCCAGAAGGGAAAGGCAGAGAATGCCTGGGAGCCCTTCAGTCTTGGTGGACCAGCTGGTAAGATGGGCCTGGACCCCGGTATTTCTGTCTCAGGAGTTAGTTTGACTTCCAGTGGTCAGGGAGCTTCTTATTGCAGCTTCTTATACAGTAGCCTTGTTTTCTGTAGAGGTAGCAGGTGAGTTTAGTAGATGTTGAGCTCTTCTTGGAGCCCTGAGATTCAAGACATAGGGTCTGCTCCTTTTAACAGTGCATCCAAGGAAACCGCTTTCTCTTGGTCTCCTTGTTTCCTCCTCTTGGCTTCCTCCTCATACTGATTATAGAATACTGAAAAGGTAATTTTCACTAAAGAATCAAGTTAGCTATCTGGAGTAAAAGTCTTTTTTATTTTTTTTTTTCAGATTTTTCCTAGTATCTGAGGCTGACTGGGTAATAAACTTGTCTCTAAGATTAATCTGTCCTTTTATCAGATCAGGACCTAAGGATGTATGTTTTAACAATGCCCCTTGTAAACAATCTAGGAAGGCAGAGGGGCTCTCATTTTTCTCCTGTTGAATAGTTGATCATTTAAAATAGCTAAAGAGTTTAGCTCTCATTCTTCTCAGACCTTCAAGAATACATCTCTGGAGATGCTTCCTATTCCAATCTCCCATCTGCTTGCTAGGCCACTAATGGTTTGGATATGAACTACTTGGTCTGTACTGGGAACTGGTTGTTTCCTTGGCTGGCTGTCCTCTGGCCTTATAAACTTAATAATGTGGTAGTCATTCCAAAATGAAATAGCAACTTGTAATGCTGCTTACCTCTCATTATAAGTCAATGATTGGTTTAAGAGTAACGTTATATCTTTCCAGTCTAGTTCATAGGAATGAGTAAGTCCTCTAAAGACTTCAATGTACTTATCAGGGTCATTTAAGAATTTGACTATGTCTCCTGAAGGGAGGGGCTGTCTAACTGCAAAGTCATTCTAAAGTTAACTGTCAATGAGTTGGAAAAAAACAGGGAGAGTTTCTAACTTTTTAGCAGAGAGAAAAGTCCACACCTGTAACTCAACTCTCAGTGCAGGTATTAAGAGAGGACTGTAACAGCATGCTTTCTGGTCACTCTGGGAGAGAGGATACTGGAAGATCATTGAAAGAGTTGCCTCTCACCTCACTGAGGAGCACAGGTGGAAAAAGAGGAGATTTTTCTACTGGTTACCAGATTGGGATGGTGGGAACCAATTCCCATTGAGGAACCTTTGAGTATTTAACAGAAAGTCTCACTGGGCATGACCACTCAGTTGTCCTCTTAGCTTCCACACAACCAGAGATTTGTCTCCAGAAAGGAATCCAGTTGCCTCTCTGGTCAACATGACATTGATCTCAATGGGGATTAACCAGGAGGTGCCAGGGAAATCTGTCCTCAGCTTTAAGAGTGGCAGATGTAAGAGCATTTAACTAGCTGGGAGAATAATAACTGTTGAGGTACTCTAAGAAACAGATGAAAGCCTGAGCTATCTTCATCTAAGATAACCTCCCTGTCTTTGGTAACAACAAATGTTCAGTTTCTATGGACTCGATTTAAAAGTGCTTAGTTTTTGGATAGAAGGGAAAGGTTGGGGCAGTTCATAGTTCCTGTCTTTGCAATCTTACATGCCTCCAAAAATAGGAAAGTACAAAGTGCCAGAAAAAGTTCAGAAATAAGATCATTAAAAGGAAGTCTTTTCTTCCTACGCTCATGGTGAGTTATTGAAACAACCTGCTCATGAGTCATCACTCTCAGCCTGGAAAGGTGATAATGGAGAATCTCGAGAGCTAAGATTACCTCCTCAGTTGCAGAAGATCAGACAAGGAATGGAACTGAGGCAGAATAGGCTTGACATTTCCTCTCAAGTGTAGAGGAGGATTGAGGCCAGTCTGTTCCAGTGAAATCTGTCCCCTTCATCTTAAGAATGACTGCTGGCCTATTTTATTTTAATTGTCAGGGTCTGGTGATTTATTAATAAGCAAGTAAACATGTATATTTCCTAAACATAAATTAGATTTCATAAGAGAGCAATTTTACAGCATTTCATATCAGAACTTAGTAGGGGACACGCTAATATGTTTCTCCAGTATTGAAGTGTAAAACAAACCACAGCAGTCAAACATGTCAAACAGGTCAAACAAGGAACATTAGTAAGTTCAGTAACTAAGTCCAAAGTACAGCATACACAAAATAGAAATAAAATGTCCATCAAAGAAGCACCATGATCTTCCAATATTCTCAGTTTAAATTTATCACTTTAACAAAAGACAATGTGTAAGCCATTCACACATTCAAGATTTAAAATTCAAGAATGACATTTTTGATTACCCACATGAGTCATAATCCAGAATCCAGTTGAAATACTTTAGAGGTGCAAAGAAACAAAGCAAGCTCTTACCTCATTCCAAGTACTTCAGTGGGACTTCCAAGATGTGATAGGACCTCAAAATGATACAAGAAAAATATTATCACTCCCAACCTACCAGATATCCCAAAAATGAAGAATTAATTCTGAGGAATAACCAAAGTTAAGAGTAGAAAATTTTATTGAGAGAGAGATAGGAGGGGGCATAAAAAGTGGGTTGCCATGGAGTCAAATTATGGGGGAGGTTTATAGAGCAAAATTAAGAGGTAGATACAAAATTAAGATCAACCAATAGGATTACAAGTAAAGATTCTTAGGCAACATTGATCCAATAGTAGCAAGGGCTTATGGGTGACATTAATCTTGGTCTATATACTGTAGTGTTAGTCTTAGTCTTTTTAGTCTTAGTTTTAGTCTTAGTCTTAGTGAGTGGGACAGCATGGTCCACCCATAATGAGATACAGGAAATCTCAAAAGAGTGGTAGTATCATTAACTTCAAATTCCCATATATCCCTTAGGGTAGTACATGAATCTCATCACTGTGACTCTAATCTTCAGATGTGCCTCCAGCCACTGTTCTGTTGTGTTCACATCTTCTGCATTGACTCTTTCAAGGGCCTAGCCCTGTCTGACTGCCTACAATGTCTCTACCTAAATTAGCTCGCTGTAATAAAATGACTTCATATTCCAAATTTGAGGATATAAGCAGTTTAAAATTTAATTAGAAACTAGAATATTTAAGATTGCTATAAGGATAGCATTTACTGTCTGTTAAGAGTTGTGTTTAGATGGTCTCCCAAAGACTCATGCAGTTATAGATACAGATTTTTCAGAGGTGGCTAGATCTAGAGTGTGTGATGCTGGAATTGATTCATGATGCAATGCTAAGCTCAAGGGCGATAGAATTAAGGACCTGAGTGCTAAGTGCCCTAAGTAGTCTGGCTAAGATAAAAGTGGCATAAAGGGGAATAAAGGGGTAAAAAGATAACGCTAAGATCCCTTGCTTGTTTTACTACATTCTGTCTGCCATGAACCTTTCTCCTCTTTAATGCCCATCTGCCATATGGCATTCTGCAATGGAGTCAGTTAATTATGAACTGAAGCCTCTATAAACTATGAGCTGAATAAAACTTTCCTCCTTTAATTTTGGGTGTGAAGTATTTTGTCTCAGCAACAAGAACAGTAACTATGACAGAATTTAGTACTGGGTGTGGTGCTGGGTTGTGGGAAGAGTTTGGGAAGGTTTGGAGATGCAAACTGAAAAAGTAGAGCTGAAATATCTTAGGTGACACTTGATGGGAAATTCTGGTTAAAACTCAGAAGGCCAGAAGGTTTATGGAAATCCTACCAGTAAAGATCAGGCTTGGGAGGCTTCTGCAGTGAAGAAAGAATGCATTGCCTTTTAAACTCCAGATGATGTGTTGTATACATTCATAGAAAGTTTTTCTGCATTTTGCTCATGTTGAGCGACTGCCTGGGACTGTGATCAAGGGGTGTGGACTAATTAATCTGGAAGAAGAAATTTCAAGCTACTATAATGTTGAGGTGGTAACGTGTCTACTGTTGGGCGTGGTTAGCCAGACTTATGTAGATGATCAAGAGCAAATAGCACAGAAGAATGATTAAGAATGTTTTGAGTTTAGTTAGAAAGGGAGCCTCACCAGGGATTCAGCTCAGCAGCACAGCACCTGCCTGGCAAGCATGAGGTCATGAGTTTGATTCCTGGTACAAAAAGAAAGAAAAGAAAGAAAGAAAGAAAGAAAGAAAGAAAGAAAGAAAGAAAGAAAGGAAGGAAGGAAGGAAGGAAGGAAGAAGGAAAAGAAAGCAAGCCTCAGTAAAGCTATGAAATGCAAAGATAGAGCAGAGGAGATCTTGACTGCAGAAAAGCAGTAAAATAGAAAAAATGACCTGAGAACATCACAAGAACCAGCAGAACTCTACCCTTTGCAGTCTCAAAATTATAAAACTGTAAGAGTGCTTTGAGAAGAGACTCCCAGAGCATAATGTTCCAGAATGACAGTGGCTTTGGGAAACTGATACTCAGGATTTGGTTCATAGGCCTTGGACCCTTGCAGCCAAGAGAGAAGGAGGCTTGGCTACTGCTGCAGCTGGCAGCAGACCTTGGGGTCATCCATGTGGCGCTGGTGTTATTCACATGCAAAATGCAAGAGTCGTGGGTTAAGGAGGCTTCCACCAACATTTCAGAAGGCCAGATTTCAGAGAGGCCGTGCAGTATCCCACTGTGAGTGCAATGTTTGAAGCTGTGAACATGAAGGCAAAGGTGCAGTGGAGACACTGGAAAGTTGGAGAAGCCTGGAACAAGGATCATCTGAGGAAAGCCACAAAGAGTGAGCAAAGGCTGCCAAAGGGAGAATCCACGGGAGCTACAACCACCAGAAGTGCCATCATGACAGAGCTGCCCAAGCACTTTAGAGTCCACAAATTACCACAGATTGCAGGGGATGCTGGAAGTGAAACTGTGGGACTTCATGTTTGTCCTGCTGAATTTTGGTCTTGCTTTGTTCCCATTCCCTGCTATCTCCCTGTTTGTACATTTTGGGATACTGGGGATCAAACTCACTTTCTGCCATTGAAATTTGGCAGTGTTTAACTTTCTTTGCATTTTTACAGGGGCCTGCAGCTAAGAGTTTGCCTTAATCTCAGACTTTGGACTTGGGATTTTCAGCAATACTGAAACTGTGAGGGCTTTGGAAAATCTTGGAGACAGACTAAATGCCTTTTGCATAATGGAATGTGCATGACTCTTTGGGGATAAAGGTGGAAGGTTATGGCTGTTTAGATGTCCCCTGAAAGCCTCATGCAGTCATAGATGGGCCTTTTTCAGAGATGGCTGGATCTAGAGTATGAAGCTGTAATCAATTCATGGTGCAATACTAGGGCACTAGGATTAAGAGTGTGAGTGCTACTTTCCCTAAATAGCCTGGATAAGATATAAGGGACAGAAAGATCTGTATTCATCCCTTTAATGCTTTGCTAACTTCTGCCCAGCGTGAGCTGTTCTCTGCAATGCCTGTGTGCCATGCCAACCTGCCTTGGAGCCAGCTGATTATGGCCTGGATATTGTACAAACTGAGAGCTAAATAGACATTTCCTCCCTTAAATTTTGGCATCAGGTGTTCTAAGTAGGACAGGAGGCTACATAGTGAGCTCAAGGACATCCTGAAATACATAGCAAGACACTGTCTCATAAGACAGAAACAAGGAATCATAAAAAGAAAAATAATCAAAAAGACTACTCTACAAAAGACCTGGAAAATATACAGAAGAATCAGGTGGAAACAATAACAGTACAAAATATATTTACTGACTAGGATTACTGAATTGGAAGCTATTGCAGTAGATATCTAGAAACACATAAAAGAGAAAGAAAAAGAAATGCAGCAAACCGAGAATTATTCTGTGAGACCTAGTAAATGGACTAGCAATGGATATTGCTCAGCCTAGTATAGAAAACAAAGAAGTATGTGTTAAAACGCAGCATGGAGTAAAATCCAGAATAAATGGAACACAAATCTTATAAAATTATGAGAGAACAGATAAAAGGAGGACATTTATAAATTTATCACATTTCCAGAATTAACTTAATAGAAAATCTGACAGAAATATTACAAGAAATTCCAAGCTGATCTCTTTTACAAATGGAAAAAACAAATCCCAAATAAAATATAAGAAAAGATAATACAGCCATTTTTAAAAAAAAAAATCTTTCAGAATTTTGAAATGGACTTTGTTCCAGCAGTGTGCCATGTACCATTATAAACTCAATCTAATTCTAGATATTAAATATTTTGTTTTATTTTATTTTATTTTATTTTATTTTTAGTACCATGAATCAAACTCAGGACCTTAAGCTTGCCAGGCGGGCACTTTGCCACTGAGCTGTATCCTTAGCCCTAAATATTTTAAAAATATTATGCCATAATGATGTGCATAAAAAGTATTTGATACAGTCAACACATATTCATGATACAATAAAACAAAGGTTATTCTGACCATTCTAGAAATCAGATAGTCTGAGAAAAATACAAAACCAGGACAATTAATTGTGAAATAATGAAAAATGCTCCCTGAGATGCAGAGCAAGAATTTCCAGTATCACCAATTATTTTAAAGCTTTTACTGCAAGTCCTTTCCAGTGCAGTAAAACAGGAAAATATTAATGTACTTAGCATGATTACTATTTTTTGTTAGAAAAGTTTTTATTTTAGAATTTTTGAAAGAAATAAAATTATATTTAAAAAACATAGGAGTCTAACAAACTAAAAGTCAGGAACAATAACTGATATGGGGTCATGTCTTTTAAAAGACAAAACTTTACTGTGAAAATAAATTTATTGTGAAGTAACATTTTGGTACTGAATCTTAACCAAATGGATTTCCATTACTTTTAAATGAGAGGATTGTATATGTTTAAAGTTGTCTAACATTAAAAGACAATAAAAACTTACATGTTAACTCCACAGATTGGGTGGGTTTTGGGCAGTATTAATTAAATTGAAATTTTTAAATATATGCCAGCCATACCTGTGGTAAATATTTTCCTTTGCTTATGATAACATTTAAAACCATATAATACCTAGAAATAATTTTATCAAAGTTATATAACTTTGATAAGATTAAGTTTTTTTTTTCTTTTTTTCTTTTAAGGAAACTAAAACAAGCTGGGTGTGGTGGTACATGCCTTTGATCCCAGCACTTGGGAGGCTGAGGCAGGAGGATCATTGTGAGTTCAAGACCAGCCTGGGCTACAAAGTGAGTTCAAGCCCAGCCTGAACTGCAAAGTGAGACCCTGCCTCAAAAAATAGGGCAGGGGATTTAGCTCAGTGGCTTAAGCACCTGCCTGGCAAATGTGAGGTTCTGAGTTTGATCCCCAGTACCCCCCAAAAAAAAACAGAAAGAAAAACAAAACTAAACGACAGAGCAGATCAGAACATACCAATTCAAGTAACACAGAATTTCAAAACAACAGGAAATCAACAGCAGCTACCATAATGTCTCTAGTTTTCTTCCAAATAGTTGTCCATACACTCACACATGATAAATTAAAACAAACCAAAACTGTATAAAACCAATCAAAACAAAAAATGAAAGCATTATTGGACTTTAAAACAAGATGATAGGAAATCAGCAATGGCTACCATAATGTCTGATTTTCTTCAGTGTAGCTGTTCTTACCATCACACATAATAAAAATCAATTCTCATAAGCTCTTTAGATGTTCTAGGCATATATAAGCCTATGCATGTACATCTATCCTTTCTGTATTAGAGGGAAAAATGAAACAAAGCAGAACAAAAGACAAGAAAAACAAGAAACAAGAGTCAAATAAATAATAATCTCAAAGAGCCCAAAACAATAACAACACAGGCTTTCAAAACAAGGTGGTAGGGACATAACAAAGCTTGTTGTTTTGCATAGTTATCTTTAAAAATATTACTCAAATCACCAGATAGAGACATTCAAAACTGATCTAATCCTAAGAATGTTAACTGTTTTGTTACAAGAACTAATAGAATTAGTAATACAATCATGCTAGCTATTTGAAGTGTGTTTGTACAAATTTATATCATTTTTTCTTTTCCCTTTCTTCTTTTCTCCTTTTCCCGGAGTTATTTGTTTCTCTTTGAGCAGTTTCTTACCCTTTCACAATATTTATTGAAGGTATTGTGTCCTATTTACTCTTTCAGTTTCTTACACTAGGGAGACAGTATGGTATTTACACGTGTGAGTTTGATTTATTTCACTTATGAGTATGGTCTCAAGTTGTATCCATTTCCCTATAAAAGCCTCAATGTGATCTTTCTTTTTATTTATTTATTTTTTTATTTTAAAGATAGTAAAATCCAACAGGACATAACAGAACAAAGTCAATCAAAATAAAGCAGCAGAACTGGTACAGAACTTCAATGAAAGATATTATGAAAACAATAGCTACTATAGTATATCTTGCTATCTTCAGAATAGCTGACCATTCCAACAGTTATAGTAGAATTGAACCAAAAACAAAACAGAAGAAAACCAGTAAAAACAGAATATAAAATAAAGCAAATAATAATAATAATAATCAGAGTAAAGCAAAACAATGAGAACCATATTGGGCCTCAAAGACAAGATGGAAGAGAATCCCCCATATTTGCTACATGGCCTACTGTCATCTTCCAAAAAGATGCTCAGGTTGTTGGCACCAGGCCTGCAAAATCAATGAAACAATACTATCATTTAGTTGCTTAATGTTCCTTAGTTGCTATCAATTTAGCCAGACCTCCAAACCAGCAGGTTGCTTACGGTGGGGGGTGAGGGGTGTTGTCCTTGATTCTAAGCCCACGCACTGGTAGGCATATGGTAGGCGCATGTTTCTCTTCCTGGAGTCTGTGCCAGTGGCACAGTCCCCTGGAAGGCAGATTAGTTGTCCTCTGGTCTGATCCACTTGGACCCAGTGGGGTGGGGTCTCCAGGGGCCCATTCTCATTCTCTTTCAGGAGTCTGCGCTGGTTGCACCATCCCCCAGAAGGCAGATTGGTTGTCCTCTGGTTGGAGCCACTCAGACCCAGTGGGGTTGATGAGATCTTTCTTTATAGCTGAGTAGTACTCTGTTGCATAAAAATACCACATCTTTTTTATCCATTCCTCAGTTGATGGGCATTTGGGTTGTTTCCAAGATATAGCTATTACAAATTGTGCTGCTATAAACATGGGTGCACATATATCATTGTGGTATAATGTTTTCACTTCTTCTGGAAATATGCCCAGAAATGGAATAACTGGGTCAAATGGGACCTCCAATCCCAGCTTTTTGAGGAACCTCCACACTGATTTCCACAGTGGTTGCACCAGTCTACACTCCCACCAACAGTGAAGAAGAGTTCCTTTTTCCCTACAGCCCCTCCAGCATTTGTTATTGGTGGTTTTCTTGATCCTGGCTGTTCTTTCTGGAGTGAGTTGGAATCTCAGTGTTGTTTTAATTTGCATTTCTCTAATGATCAATGATGCTGAACATTTTTCATGTGTTTATTTGCCATTTGTATTTCTTTAGCTGAGAAGTGTGTATTCATCTCAGATGCCCATTTTTGGATTGGGTCTTTGAATTTCGGGGGTCTGATTTTTTTTATTTAATTCTTTATACATTCTAGATAGAAGTCCTTTGTCTAAGCAACAGGTGACTAATGTTTTTTTCCCAATTCATGGGTTTTCTTTTCACTCTGATAGAGATTTCTTTTCACATGCAAAAACTTTTTAATAAGACGAGATCCCAGTTGTTGATTCTGGGAAGTATTTCCCATGCAGTTTGACTTTGTTCATGAATTCTCTGCCTACCCCTGTATCTTCAAGATTCCTACCTACTTTGTCTTCCAGCAGATTTAGTATTTCTGTTTTAATATTCGACCTTTAATCCATTTGGACTTTAGTTTAGCGCACAGTGGTAGACACGGGTCTGATTTTAGTTCTTGGCACATGGAAAATCAGTTTTTCCAGCACCACTTATTAAAGAGGGTTTCTTCCAGTGAACATGTTTGGTCCCTTTGTCAAAGATAATGTGTCTGAGTGTGTTTGTGGTTGTGGTTGTATCTTCTAATCTATTCCATTAATCTTCAGGTCTTTTTTTATTCCAGTGCCATGCTGATTTTATCACAGTAGCTTTGTAGTATAGCTTCAAGTCAGGGATTGCGATGCCTCCTGCCTTGCCTCTGTTGCCCAGAATTGCCTTTACTATTCTAGATCTCTTCTGGGTCCAGATGAACTTCAGGAATGATTTTTTTAGATCTGTGAGTTATGCTAATGGTGTTTTGATTGGAATTGCATTAAATCTGTGTAAAATTTTGGGAGAATGACCACTTTCACAAAGTTTGTTCTTCCTATCCATGAACAAGGAATGTCTTTCCATTTTCTGAGATCCTTTTTGATTTCTTTTCTCAGCATACTGTAATTTTTGCTAAATAGTTCTTTTAATTTCTTTGTCAAATTGATTCCTAAGTATTTCATTTTTTGGATGCTATTGTAGAGTGTGGCTTCTCTTGTTTTTCTCTCAGTGAGCTTGTTGTTCGTGTATAGGAATGCTTTTGATTTTTCAATGTTGACTTTGAATCTGGCTACATTACTGAATTTGGTTTTTACATCTAGAAGTCTTTCAATGGAGATTTTGGGGGTCTTCTATGTAGAGTATCATGCCATGTGCAAATAATGATAATTTAACTTCTTCCTTTCCTATCCTTATTCCTTTTATTTCTCTCTCTTGGCTAATATTTCCAGCACTATATTGGGTAGGAGTGGTGGTAGTGGACAGCCTTGTCTTATTCCTGATTTTAGACTGAAAGCTTTCCGTTTTTGATGACTTAATATGATGCTGGCTGTTGGTTTGTCATAGATGGCTTTTATCAGATTGAGGTAAAGACCATCTATTCCAATTTTCTGTAGGACTCTTATCATGAATGAGTGTTGGACTTTATCAAAAGCTTTATCTGCATCATTGAAATGATCATGTGATTCTTATCTTTGGCTCTATTGGTTTGCATATGTTGAACCATCCCTGCATTCCTGGATGAATCCCACTTGGTTGTGATGTATAATCTTCTTGATGATTTGCCAGTATTTTATTGAGGATTTTTGCATCTATGTTCATTAGGGAGATTGGTCTGTAGTTCTCGTTTTTGGTTGAGTCTTTCTCTGGTTTTGGTATTAGTACAATGCTTGCTTCCAGGAATGAAATAGGAAGAACTGCTTCCCTTTCAATTTTATTGAAGACTTTGAGGAGTGTTGACCTTAAGTCTTCCTTGAATTTCTTGCAGAATTCAGTTGTGAATCCAACAGAACCATTCTTGGTTTTAAGTTCACATTGTCTGCAAACAATAGCCACTCCTGCTTTTTTGGGGGTTCTGTTGCATGAAGTATTGTTTTCCATCCTTTGACTTTCAGTCTATGAATTTCCTTTGGGGTAGATTTTTGGGTTTCTTGTATACAGCATATGGTTGAATGTTGTTTCTTGATCTATTCTGCCAGTCTATATCTTTTAATTGGTGAATGGAGACCATTTACAATAATTCTTATAAGTGATATATATTGGCTTATTTTTGTCATATTATCTTTCTGCTGTTGGTTCTTTGCCTTTCTCCTCTGTTTAAATGTTTGCCCTGCTTGATGTTTTTTTCTGCTGGTGTTCTTGGAGTTGTAGTTATTTTTCTGTCTATCTAGAGTATCTTTCAGTATTCTTTGCAGGTTTGGTTTGGTAGTCACAAAGTTCTTCAGCTGTCCTATATCGTGGAAGTATCTTATTTCTCCATCAATTTTGAAGGATAGTCTTGCAGCATACATCAATCTGGGTTGGAAATCATTTTCCTTTAGGATTTGAAATACTTCACTCCATGCTCTTCTTGATGTCATTGTTTGTGTTGAGAAGTCTGCTGTGATTTTGATGAGCTTTCCTTTATAGGTGATTTGTTTCTTTTCTCTTAACAGCTTTTAATATTCTGTTCTTATGTTGAATTTCTGGGATATTAATTATTATATGTTTGGGTGTAGATTTATTTTGGTTATGACTAACTGGAGTTCTATATGCTTCACTTATCTTTATATCAGTTTCCTTTCCCATGTTTGGAAAATTTTCAGCTATTACTTCTCTAAATACCCTTTTGATATCATTTGTGTTGTCACCTTTTTCATTTATACCTATTAATCTTATATTGTTTTTCTTTGCATCATCTTGTAATTGTTGAATTGTTATTTCCTGATTCCTTGTTATTTTTAAAAGATCTTTCCTTTCCTGTTCACCAGCTGCAATCTTGTCTTCTAGGTCTGAAAGTATCTTCACGTTCATTCAGGTGGTTTTGCTAGCTTTCAATGGAATTTTTGATGTCCTGAATATCTCTTTGAATCTGTTTCATGCATTCCAGTTGCTTCTTATGTTGTTCATTCAAGGTTTCCATTTTTTTTGCTGTGCTCCTCTATTTTTTAACTATGTCTTCTTTAGATGTGTTCAGGATTTAGTCCATTATGTTTATCATTTTATCTTTTACCTGGGAGATTATTTCTGATCTGAGTTCATTTATAGATTCATGGAGTTTTTTCTGTACTTCAGTTGGTATCGTTTCAGAAGTTTCAGGTTTATGACTTACATTTTCTTCTATGTCCATGTCTGTTAGGCTTATGTGTGATGGGCTGGAGATTTGAGACTGCATTTTGCTCTTTCATTTTGTCATTTTCCTATATTCCCCTGGGGCAGCTGAATGCAAAGTCTCAGTTGTCTCTTGGGTTAAGGGTTGCTGTCCATACCTCAGGGACTTTCCCCAGTTGAGTGGGGGATGTTTGGCAGGCCTTACTAGGTCTCTTGTGGCACTCAAAGGTTCCCCAAATAGCTTACTGGATCTTCTGGGTTGCTTGAGGTCACCAGGCAGGGGCCTATCATGTTCTGACTGGTATACCAAGGCTGAACAGTAGGTGGAGTCACTGGGCAGGCCTGCGGCCCACATCACAAGACACTCCAAATCCCCAAGCTGTCTGGGGTCTCTGGGTGGAGCCATACCAGGTTCTGTGCAACATACTAAGGCTGTATAGCTAGGTAGAGTTCGCTGTGGAGGCCTTCAGTTCGAGTCACTCAGCACACTGCAGCTCCCTGGTGACCTGGGCAGGGCAATCTAGGAAAAGTTTAAGAAAGTAAAGTAGAGAGCAATGAATTCATTTTACATCTGTAACAATTGTAGAAGGCTAGTTACATCACAAGAACATGAACATAGATTCAAGAAACAAAATAGATTATGTAATAGCAGGCTATAAATATTTAGTAATCTAATTTATCACAAAGATATCATTACAATATCATGGGAAAGTGAATTTCTTTTAAAAACATGATCAGAAATTTTTATAGGACTCAAAGAGTACAAATGAATGAATTTTAATTTAGATGAAGTTTAAAATTCCTATTTGCATTAAAATTGACCAAAAAATATAAGTACTGTTTCCTTCAATGAACTAGTATAATGAGTTGTACAATTATCTTAGCTATCTTGTGTATGCATATATTTTTCTTTCCTTCTTTCCTCCTTTCCCCCATCCCAGTTGTTCTTTCCTTTCGAGCAGTTTCTTTTCCTTTCTTAATACCTCTTGTACCTTTGGATCTTATTTACTCTTTCAGTTTCTCAATTTTTGCATACCTATATCTAGTAATCTGAGCAACTATTTTGAAGACAACTATATTCAATATAATAACCATAATTAATTTCCTATCTTCTTGCTTTGAAATTTTGTATCATTCTTAATTTTTTTTGTATTCTCTTTAAAATAAAAAAAAAGTACTGTTGGCTAACATATTCTGTAAAGGTAGGGAAAGATACTGATATTCAGGAAAATGTTTGCTATGTTGTAGAAAACAGACAGTTCTATGTTTTTTGTACTAAACCAAGGATAATGGATATGCTTTTTTGATCGTTAAATGGAAAATATCTGAGGAAAAGGCAAGACTCACACTTTATGGTATGATGGTTTTGTCTTACAGAATTTAAATTCATCATTAAAAATTAGAATCATCAATTTAAAATGTCATTACCAGCATTCATAGGTTGAAAATATAACTGATACTTTTACAAAGTGTTAATGGATTAGACATTAATTCACAAAAGGGGAAAGTTTTGATGACCTGTTATTAAAAACCAATTGTTACTGCTAATTTTCAAGCTTACATTGTTTGGGATATATTTGTGAGATCCTTCAATAGAGAGGATAATTTTCCTTAAACTATGCAGTCAAAGAACTTATAAATAACAACCAGGATATATATTCTATTTTCTTTGAAATCATTTAATTTAGTCATTTTATGTAAATGACAACTATAAGACCCTCTACATTTTAAGTGAATAGACTTGAAAAATATTGTGCTTTAGATAAAAATATAGTTTGATTGTCTCATTTTCCCCCACTTTTCATAAGTTGTATTTAAAATTTTTGAATTTTAAATTCTATTCTATGTATTGATGATAGTTTGAGATGTAACTCATGTTTTAGATTTACACTGCTAGTGTTGAGAAACATAGATGATATATGTTTAAGAACAGTCATGGTTTTTTGTCGTTCCTTAAAGAAGGAAGAATATTTTAATGTTAAAAATGTTAGCTCTGAGGTAAGTGTGACAGGCCATGAGTTGGCTCTACCGTTTGCAGTGTGGATCATGGAATGCAGTAACTTTTGTGTCCACTGTTTTGGCTATAACATGCTATAATAATCATACCAGACTTAAAGGTTGTTGAGCAGTTAATATACATAGTAAAGTAAAATATGTACAAGTTAGTTGTATTTAAGTTTTAAAAAATTAACTATAAATTTTTTGCATTCATTCCTAAAAAGACAGGCATTTAATTTAGAACATATCCTTTGGGCTAGATGACATGATTGCCCCCTAAGGCCTTATTAATCATATGTTTATTCCTTCTTCAAGGCCTTGTTCATTACTCTCTGATGTCAGTCTGAATGAATTAATATTTTCTGTATCTCTTTTTAGTTTACATGTTCTTCTCTCTCCTTCTGTTCTCTTCACTCCTGAGTCTTTGTCACTGCATTTATTCTTCCAAACTGTAAGAAACCAGTAAGAGATGCTTTGGAGAGAAAAGAAAATAATTCTGAGTGACACTAAGGAAACCATTAATGCATCCACATATTAACTATGAGATTTGCTTTTGTAGCTATTCTCTATATAACTGCTAAATTATTTAAATTATAGCCATGACTAAATTTTGAAGTTGCATGCCCTAAAAGAAGATTTTGGAACTACAATTATTAGAGGTTTTTATTTCTCTGTGGAGAAACTAGAAGAATGGGGTCATCTCAGGGTGCAGAGCTAGAAGACTTGAATTCAAGCATCAGCTGTTTCATGAGTTCTGAGTCTGCAATCTGACACTAGTTTGGAGATCAACAGGGACTTAGGCATTAGTATGAAAGAAGGTGGAGAAAGAAAAGTAGGGTGGGATCCTGAAGGTTCCTTAAGCTAGATAAATTCTATTTCATGGGCATGATACGTAATAAACACTCATATGAAAAATATGTATATGCTATATATATTTGTCCATATTTTAAAAAACACTGCTTGATATAGATTCCAATAAATAAGCTTTGGAAAGTCACTGGAATAATTATCTCAAAGGTTCTAGCCACTAGAATATACACCGAGATATATTCTAACAATATTTTTATTTAATCATCTTGCGCATAGCAATAATCTGATTAGTTTATCCAATAACACACAACTTTCAGAGATTATTTTCAAACGAGTTGTTGGGATACATAATTCATTCCCAGTCCCATTCTTCTTTTATTTTTTCTAAGAAATGAGCTCACATAAATGAAATTATAATAAGATACACAGAACAATGATAATTATTTTATTGGATAAAAATTGGAGAATTCATATTTGTAATACTGTGTTTTCTACGTTTACATTTTAAGCAATATATCTAGTATTCACAATAATGAACAGAAATAGCTAAATGGGAATTCAATACTTTGTGTAACATTTCTCTTAAAAAGATATGGGCATAAGATATATGATTTTGTACATTTGGATTTTCTGGGCTTTTCCTCATTTGATTTAATCCTTTAGTTTTGAAACACAAACTTCCTATCACTGCTTCTGCACATGCAACACATAATGGCATTTGACAGTAAATACATAGCCTCATCAAATCACTTATCTCCCCGTGCTTCTGCAGTAATATTGAGAGAATCTGAATAAATCACATCTCAAAGGATACAGCTGCTCTCAAACAGCATAACTAATGAATTGCCTTGACTGGAAGAGAGCAAGTAATGTCTTGCATTTATAATCTAAGACAGTTGATGGCCCATTCCTTGATCTGAGTCACTCACCATGACTAATTATAACTTGAAAAATTATAGCCACCTTTTATGCTCATAATTAGTAAACACCTCGTAGCAATTTCTTCAAAAAAAAAAGTTTCTACAGAGTTTACAGATTGAAATCCACAACTTGTACTGATATAAAGGCCTTTGTTTTTGTTTTATTTATGCCCTTTTCTTTATCAAAATCATTATTTCCTGGTCATTGGTTTAAGGAGGTAATGATAATATGAGACTATAGAACATAGTGATGATGTCATGGTATAAAATACTCAAAAGGCTATAATAGAAAGCAGAAAACCCTTATTTCACTTGTGTGAACATTTATACTTCTGTGTAAATTAAATGATATTTAATATTTAATTTAATACTTCCCCAATACCATCAAGGAGAAAAAGTGGCTAATAGCAATTAAAACAAATTACTGCTTTACAAAGATCAGAAAATCTTCAAACTATGAAAATTTGATATTTAATTAGTCATTTAACATAACATGCACATTTTATGACCATATAATTCATTATATAAGTAGGTTACCAAAATGACAGGTAAAGTTAGTATTTTAAAAATAATGTAGCCAAGAATGAATAACTTTCCCACATAATCATATGAATTTGAAGCACACAGTGTTCTTAAAAAGGCAGAAGGATAGGAGAGAGGGTAAAAATTTGCTCAAACTTGCAATTAACTATAAAGCAAAAAACAAATAAAAGCAAAGAAAGAAAATTGCAGTTATATGACCTGTACCAGAACTTGTCATTTTTATAGTACAAGTGAAAATATTAGCTGTAAAATATTTCCAGGAAAGTATTTAAGTCATCTAAGCACCCTCAACCACAAAACAATGATAAATCCCCAGTTAGTAATTTCACTTCTGTGAATATTTATTAAAGAAAGAAAGTGAATATAAAACGTAAAAGTTATTCTTGTGATAACCATGTGGTAACAGGAGAATACAGCACCAAAATTCGTTCATGCATTACAAATAAAACCATGGCAAGATAAAATATTGCTCAGTGTGATGAACAATAGAATGTACCTTTTCCTCTCATTCTGCTTAATAGATACTTCATGGTGAACCCATACTTCAACAACATAATTAAAATGTGCATTCACCATGAAATATCAGTTAATGCACTTCCTATGTGTATATATTGCCCAATTTAAAAATCTGGAATCCCAGATGGCAGCTTATTTCCAGTGCAAAAGACTGTGGAAGCTCAACCACCTTTCCATGTTATAAATCTATCATATTATGCAGAGAATGTTTCTTGGACTATAAAATCAGTATTATTTTATTTTAGTCAACATTTTCTGAAAGATGTAAACAGGCATGCACTGATTAATGATGCGAATGTGTTGTGAGAAATGTGTCATTAGGTGATTTTGTTATTGTGCAAACATCATTGAGTGTATTCACACCAATCTAGCTGGTACAGCTACTGTACACCCGGGCTGTGTGGCACAACTTATCTAGGCTACAAATCTAGGCTACTTCACTGAAGACTTTAAATGGCTGCAATACAAGGATAATTATCTGTGTTTCTAAGCATAAAAAGGTACAGTAAATGCATTGTAGAAGTGAAGAAATATGGTATCCTTCTACAGGCTGCTTCACCATGAATGGAGATCATAAGACTGGAAGTTCTGAGTGAACCAGACTGTGAAAGTTGGACAGGCAGGAAGGCTAGGGACATTTCTGTCCACTACTGTAGACCATAAAAATTAATTTTCCTTCTTCAATAATAAATTACTCTTAGCCTATTGTTTCTCCTTTACTTTAAAAATTTTAAATATAATTAATACACAGCTTGAAAACAAATATTTTCTTTCTTCATATGTATATATATATATGTATATATATTCTATAGCTTTCTTTATATGACTGCATTTTTCTTTTTTCTTTTTTTTTCCTTTCTAAACTTTTCTTGTAAAAAACTAAAACCCACATTAACCTAGGCTCACGTAAGATCAAGAACATCAGTACTGTTGTGTTCTGCCTGCACATTTTGTACCCCTCAAAGGTCCTCGGGGGCAACAATGAGCTTGGAGTTGTCCTCTTCCACAATAATGATGCCTGGTTCTTTTACAGGACATTATTTTTTATACGTAAGCAAGAGGATTGCACTAAAATAATGTGAAAGTATAGTATGGTATGAAGTGTGATCAAAATGCTGGTTGAGTGTTTAAATTTTAAACATTTAGTATGTTAAGTATGATAAGGTGTAGACACATCATCATTAAACCACCTCTATATAATCCCCATCAATTTGAACACGTTTATCCTGTAATTCTTGCCACTTTCTGAGTGGCTGTGGAAATCCTCTTTTGTGTCTTTGGCAGAGTGATTAAAATAGAATGAATACCACTTCCAAGTGGAATTTAAGAGAATGAATGGTCCATATAATCAAAGTATCAAGAACCAAGATAATTAGATAATTACTTTCATAATTTCATAATGATGCATATAGAACTATTTTATAAGTAAAAATGAGTATTTTCTGAAAGTAATTTTTTCATAAACTATTACTCACTTAATTTATGCTACAGGCAGAAAAGGGAAAGATGATAGCTAATGGGTCTTGGGAAGGTATAAGGTGGGTCTACAGAGCAGAACAACAAATCTCCTGCTGCAAGAGCCCCAGAAGGCCTGAATTAAGGAAACCTAGAGTCAGAATTATTTGAAGAAGCAAAGAAGGTATCAGTGATATTTAATGCCTGTCCTTTTGTCCATTGTTTAGTATGTTGAGAGAATATCTTTAGATTCTTAGGACTTTTGGTTTAAATTCAATCATCGTTACTTATTTCCAGTTAAATACCTCAGAGCTGCCTATTAAAATTGTGAAAAGAGAAGATAAATTACGAAGTATCTACCATATGTCTTGCATATTAACAGAACACAATAATTTCTAGTAATTTCTTGTGAGACAAAATAATTTCACATTAAACTTCACCTATACAGAGCTGAGAAATTGTTACTGAAAAAATAATGCAATAGCTGTCCTTCAAAGACTCTCTAAGTATTTGTCATGAATTAAATTGTTTAATTTTATTACAAATTTATTTTTTTTTAATTTTATTACAAATTTAAAAGATAAATACTACCACATACCACTTAACAAATAAGTTAAGGGAAGAGACACTTAAGAAAGTTTAAATTTACTTAGTTACTCAGTGTTAAATATGGAGGTGAAACATAGATATAGAGAGGTAGCATTATAATATTTGAACCCAGTGAATTAGGTTCAGAATCTGCACAGCTAACCATATTGCTGTTTTTTCAAGTCATTACTTTTAAGTATGTTTTTTCTAAAGAAAAAAAAAACACTAGCACATTGAATATTAGTTCCACTAATAATAATTATTAAACACCTGGTTAAGCACACTTCTTCCCATTGTATTCACACTAAATTTCTTTTCAATATTAAATTAAATATAACAATTACAAATAAATGAATATTGAGGGGCTTGACAAGATGGCAGAACAGTGAACAGCGGGATAGGGGGCCTCCCTGAAAGATACCGTCCAAATGCTGGAATATAATAACAAGGAGAAGACAAAAAAGAGTGAGGTGGGTCCTCTGGACCCAGGAAGAATCTAAAACGAGAATTGAAACCCACAGAAAGAGTAAAAAGAAGTAACAAAACAAAGGCGGAGGCTGGCGGCACCTCTGACTGGATCCAAACCCACTTAGCGGCAGGGAGCTGCTACAACCTGGGGAAGTGTGATTAAAGTGCTGGGGACGCACGATTAAAGTGCTGCAGTTGTGGCGGCAACAGTGGAGGCAGCGATTGTAGAGTGGAGTGGACTGAAACAAGTGGGTGAGTGAGCACGACAAATCCCACGCCCCCACCCCCGCAAGGGAGAGCGAGGGACTGGCAACCATCTTGGGACTAGAACTGCACCTAATTGGGGACAGCCCCACAGAAACTGCTCTGACCGAGCCCTGGAGGGTCCCAGCGAGTGACCAGCTAGGTCTGGAGACCAAGGCTCCCCATGCACCCTAGGGGTGATAGGGGAAGTTTCACGGACAACCGGCCCAGGTTCCCAGGCAGCAGCCCCGCCCCCACGCACTGTGCCAGACAGTGGCCGAGCAGAGATGGGCTGGGGAAAGGCAGCGAACCAGCACCAGCTCACTCCAGAGAAATCACAAGACCCCTGAACAATGCGGGAAAATGCCAAGACAAAAAGGTAGGGGGCAGTCTCTAGCCTCCAACTCAAGCAGATCAAATCCAGGAGAAGCAAACACAGAAGAGGTAGGGAGTGCCACAACTAAAGTCTCTGAGGTGATGACAACTGAAGTAGGGAAACAACTCCATGAAGCTATAAAAGAAATTAGAGCAGAACTATTAACCCAACTAAAAAAAGAAATGAAAAACATAATAAAAGAATCACTAGGAATCTCTAAAGGAGACATAGATGAAAAAATGGAGCATGGGAAAATGAGGGAAACCTGGAATGAACAATACAAAAAAGATTTGGAATGCATGATACAGATTCAGAGACACTACCAGGAAATCAAGAACTCCAATGAAAGTTGGCAGAACCATCTGAAGGAAACTAAAGATAGACTTTCAAATCTGGAAGACAGGCTTAAAGTCTGGGATTGAGAAAGGAAAGATCTCTTAAAAATAATAAGAAATCTGGAAGTAACAATACAATGGCTGCAAGACAACCCAAGGAAATATAATTTAAGAATAAAAGGTGTGAGTGAAAAAGCAGGGGTCAATACAAATCAAATCAAAAGCCTAATTACAGAAATAATTTCAGAAAACTTTCCAAGCATGGGAACAGAAGAGACTTTCAGATAAGTGAAGTATATAGAACTCCAGCTAAACATGACCAAAATATACCTATACCCAGACATATAATGATCAAGATCCCAGAAATTCAACACAAAAACAAAATATTAAAAGCTATTAGAGAAAAGAGACAGATCACCTACAAAGAAAAGCCCATCAGAATCATGACAGACTTCTCAACACAAACCATCAGGTCAAGAAGAGCTTGGAGTGAAGTATTTCAAGTCCTGAAGGAAAATAACTTCCAACCCAGATTGATGTACCCTGCAAAACTATCAAAATCAACGGAGAAACAAGATACTTCCACGACAAAGAACAACTAAAGGAATTTATGACAACCGAGCCAACCCTACAAAGAATACTGAAGGACATGTTAGAGAGAGATAAAAAAAGTCCACAGCTCCAGAATCAGCAGCAGAGGGATATTACTGAGTGGGGCAGATAAACGAATAATCCATCATCGGGATTTGAATCCAGTATTGTTTTCAATGAGCTGTTTAGTTTAGTCTTATTCTACCTCGACCTGCTTAACTTATTATATATGATGACAAAGACAGTTATTTTAAAGATAACAAAATATATTAGGGTAGCCTTTATTGATATTTGATCACCTTGTTTTGAAACCCAGTATTGCTTTCACTGTTCTGTTTTGAGGGATTTTAACCTATTTCGGTTTGTTTGATTGTTATTACAACAGATGATATAGGCAGCTGCCTAGAAGATAATATGAGGCATTATAGAAATCAACATTGCATTAGTATGTATTGCTTCCATTGTTTTATTTGTTATTGGTTATATTCAGTACTATTTTCTTCAACTATATTAGGCCAGATGATAAGGGCAATTATTTTGAAGACAATAAGATGTATTGCAAGGGGAAAGGAGGAAGGAAGGAAGGGAAAAGGAAAAAGACATAGATTTATATAAGGGTATACATAAAATGGTTAAAAGACTATACTACTAAATGCATTAATTGGTGAGAGAGTACAGTTGATACTTATATGATTAGATCAATTCTACATGTCTATATCTGTCAATCTGAGCAACTCCCTATGCAATGTTGCAACCACTGTAAAATTCCAATCGTCTCATTTTGTAAACCTATAATGTTACAGTATTGGATATATTGTTGTTGTTTGTTGGTCCCTTTAGCTTTTTGTTTCTCTTGTCTGTGACCATTCTTTTATCCTTTATTGGTTCTATTATGAACTATTTCATTTGATTATATTAGGCCTGATGATATGGGGAGTTATTTTAATGACAACAAGAGGTATTCTAAGGGGAAAGAAGGAAGGAAGGTAGGGAAAAGGAAAAAGACATAAGTTTAAATAGGTATACATAGGACAGTTAAAATGACTATGTTACTAAATACATTAGCTATTGAAAAAGAACAGTTAATACTCATGATTAGATCAATTTTACATGTCTGTATCTGTTAATCTGAACAACCCCTTTGGAGGTAACGGTATGCAATATTGCAACTACTGTCAAATTTCAACCATCTCATTGTGTAAACTTATAATGTTATTGTATCGGATTTGTTGTTGTTTGTTTGTCTTTTTTGCCTTTTGCTTCTCTCTTCTTAAATAAAAAAAAAGAAATAAAATAGTCAGGGAAGATGGGTCAGATCTTGAATAGTGTCCATTATCTGAATGAAAAACAGCTATTCTGGTTTGACTCAGTGGCATGACACTACAGGAAGGGGAGAGAATTGATACTGACTGAATCATGGTGCTCCTTGGCATCCACAAGACACGATTCATGACATCGTTTTTTCTGACCTTGTTATTCTGAGTTGAAGGAAGCACATGCTCTCACATGTTGTAAATCATTGTTTTCAAACATTTTGTGTAATAGTGAGCTCTCAATTTGAGACTCTTATTGCACTGCACAAAATAGGAAGGAGGTATATAAACTTCAATGTTAATTGTAATGAAGTTTGTGTAATTGGTGCATTGCTATTTAGTGTTTGTAAGGTTTTGTTTTGAAAAAATAACTAACATAAAAACTAGAGTCACCTAGATTATTAGGGTACTTTGAAATTTAAAAATTGTGTGTGTCATCAGTGATGATGTAATCATAGTGAAATAACCTGGCTTAAACATATATAATCAAATTGGGTCTGCTGTGTACAATCTGTACCCATATTCATATTCAGTGTGTTATTGCCAGTGCTTAACACATATTGTATATAACCACCTGACTGTATGTACTAAACCAATATTTGATAATCATGCAACTATTTCCATTATTAGTTCATAAAATTAAATTTGAAATTGTTGAAACTATTAAAAAAACAAACAAATGAATATTTCAAACATACAACATTGTCTCCTGGAATTTTATACATAAATGCAATTCTTTAGATATGTTTGAAATTTGAAGCTAACTTTCAAACCTTTGTGCATCATTTTAAATTTAGTAAGTAAAGTTAAAAATAAATAATCTTAGTTTATAGCATATTTTCATATGGTGTACTTATAATCTAGTAAGAATTTGATATAATTTGCCATTTTCTCATTCTAAAAAGTGTGATATTTACTACAATAGTAAATTATAGGCATCTCAATAAAAAGAATTTAGCAGTACTTTATGGTTAATTTACTGAAATGAAATGTAAGTTGATTAAAGAGTTTCAAAGTATATGAGTGAAACTTAATCTGTGTAAGCTATAATTTCCACATATGCAACACATGTTTCTAAGGTACAATATGTGAAACAAGAGTAAATGCAGATAGATAACTGGAATGCTACACTATTAATTATGATTACTAAGTACATTATACTGTATTTTTTCTGATAAATGAGGATTTGCAATTTCTTGGGCATCCTGAAGATGAAACTTGGAAATTGAGTTAAGTAATTATATATGAAGATTAATAAGAACAACTCTGCATCTAGTGTAAACATATAGACAACTAAATGATTTTTGTAACCTTTTTATCAGTTTAAAAACTCCCCAAAACTATAGAAAAAAGTCAGATAAACTTCCAGTTAATGAGTTTTCCTAAGTTCATCAGAGACCTGAGATCATATGCCTAATAGTTAATTGAAAATTTAGAGCCCCCAAAATTCAAAGACCAAATCCAAAAATGGGCGTCTGAGACAAAGACACACTTCTCAGATGAAGAAATACAAATGGCAAACAAATACATGTAAATATGTTCAATGTCATTGGCCATTTGAGAAGTACAAGTTAAAACAACACTGAGATTCCATCTTACTCCAGAAAGAATGGCAATCATCAAAAAATCACCAATAAAAATGCTCGTGAGGCTGTGGGGAAAAAGGAACCTTTCTCCATTGTTGGTGGAAGTGTAGGCTGGGTGCAGTCACTGTGGAAATCATTGTGGAGATTCCTCAAAAAATTAGAGTTAGAGGTCCTGTTCAACCCAGCTATTCCTCTTCTGAGTATTTTCCCAAAACAATTTAAAACATCGCATCATAGCAATATATGTGCACCCATGTTTATAGCAGCATGATCCGTAGCAGCTAAATCTTGTAAACAACCCAAATGCCCATCAACTGAGGAATAGATAAAAACGATGTGGTATTTTCATACAATGGTGTACTACTCAGCTATAAAGAAAGATAAATTTGAGGCTTTAATAGGTAAATGGATACAACTATAAACCTTACTCAGAAGTGAAATAAATCAGACTCACATTTGCAGATATTGTATTGTCTCCATCATGTAATAAACTGAAAGATTAAACAAGATTCAAATGGTGCAATAGATATTGTGAAAGGGAAAGAAATTGCTCAAAAATAAAGAACAACTGGGATAGGGAAAAATGCAAAACAAAGGGAAATATATATGTATATATGATAGCTAAGATATATATATGATAGCTAATATATATGATAGCTAAGATAATTGTACTTCTAATTTTATTAGAGCATGGAAAGAAATTGAGTGTTTCTATTGTTTGATCTGTTTTGCATGCCTTATCTTGTAATCTGAACAACTACTTTGAAGATAACAATATGCAATATAGTGACCATTGCTAATTTCCTATCAACTTGTTTTGAAATCTATATTGCTTTTATTGCTTTGTTTTGTTTTTATTGTTTTGTTTTCTTTTAGTCTCTTAAAAAGAAAAGTATTTTATCATAGACCTGCCTGGTAAGCATAAGGTCATGAGTTTGATCCTGGTATCAAAAGATGAAATTTTAACAGAGCAATATGATTAACATTTTAAATATGGATGTTCTACATAATTAAAAGAGAAATGACTATCAGATCGATTGTTAGGATAAGAAAATAAGATATAGAAACAGTTGTCTGTAAGAAAAACAACACTCTTCAAAAACTTTCACTCATGTTCAATTTCCTTATTTCTTTCTGTAATGGTACTATATTGCCCCTTTTGCTAACTCAGTATGTTTTAAGTGACTTCAAGATCATGTTCTATTCTACAACAGAAAGTATCTTTTTCCTAAAGGAATTGCAATGTATACTACCATATTGAACAAATCTTCTATTATAAACTCAGCATTTTTGAATACTTCATAGTTTTATGAAAAATTCATTTAAAAATTGATTATGTAGAGGACTCTTTTAAAGAATAGCTTGGGGAGAGTACACTATTTAACTTATTTTGCAAAAATAATTATTTAAATGTAGCATAATATACACTATAATTCTCTACTTAGTGGATAAATAAATAAAACTCAAAAATCGTCATATAAAAATTTGGAAATTACACAGGTTTTAAATAAGAGAATACTAGTACTTTGCTAGAAATTAACTGGGAGAATGCTCAGAACGATGTTCAAAATTGTATTCATAATATTTATGATGTGTGAGAAAGCAAATATGACTTCATAAAATAAGCAGAAAGAATATGTTAATGAATGCTCAGTTACTTGGGTTAATAAGCTCTAAATTACACATAAAATAGAATGACATCAAGAACATGTACTCAACAGATCTGATATTTGACAGACACAAAAATGTATATAATAATAGTTTCTCCTGCAAAATATTTTATTATTCTGGTCTACTATTTTTGTTTGTTTTATATCCTTAGCTGCTGAATAATTCTCTCATCTTGTGGCAATCCAGATGTATGAAATATTTCTGTCAGGTCTAGCACGAGATGTAGCTATAAACAGGAATTTTCATTGCTTCATACGATTCATTATAAAGAAAAATATATTAGATACTCAGCTCTAAGTTATGAAATCAATTAATAAAAAATCATTAGTAAAAGAATATTAAGATAATTAAGCATTAACTAAAAATTTAAAATACACTGCAATTATTCTCAATATAACTTATAAATAGAAGTATGCATTGAGATAAATAGATGATTCTATAAAGAATAATAGAAACATACACACACATTTTATCTGTAAATATAATGATGTTAACTGCATTAGTTTCTCCACAAGAAAAAATGCCTAACAGTGACAGAAGGGCAGCTATTCATAATATATAATTTGCATTAAACAAATAAAATTATAAAGCCAGGATATATATTCATCAATGATGCACATTACAAAAATCTAATTACAATAATCGTGTGCTTGTACCCTAGCCTTATTTCATTATATATTTCTTTTTGCAATAGCAGGTTTATTGGTTATGATTTATCAGGAGATAGCAGTAGAAAAATGTACTATTCTTTCTAAATGTGCTTTAAATGCTTTCTAGTCTTGTATAGTAAGCTACATATAGATCAATATTTATAAATATCGAAAACATTTATCATTTTCTATTAAAGAAATATGCTGCCTTTAAGAAGCCATTGTTTGTCCCATTGTATTAATGTTCAAGCCAGGGAATGCCTCCAAATTATGCACATACCATCATCCTATTTTCTTAATCAACATTGATTACAAAATTCTTGCTAATTGACTCAATTGTGTTATGCTTGTCTTGACTCATCCAAATCAAGCAGGGCTCATTAAAATTCAGGTTTCCTGTAATAACATCAGATTATACATTAATATGATCCATTTGTTTAGAGACAAACTAGATCAAATTGCAATATTTTATACATTATAAAAAACAAATTTGGCCAATGCACGTAGTCTTTTTTAATGTAGAGTTAGAGACACCAGAAATGACATTTTCGTTTTTTTATAGTACTTGTTATTTGGAGGATAAAGTGGAAGAGAAAATTCCAGTATAAGCAATTAAACTGAAACTGGATATTAAAGTTACTTACTGAGAGGAAAAACATTTTTTCATAAAATAAGTTATTTAATGTGGTTAATTTTCACATTGAAATTTTATCATTAACACATGGTTGAAATTTTTAATGCATTTTTGCTAAGAGTAAGATGGCAAATAGTAAAACCAAGAATTACTATCTCAGTTATACTTTATATAAAGTTTGATTTGTCAGTGTTTAAAAAAAGTATTGTATGGTGAAACAAACTTTTATTTGATGTATAAGTGTATAAGTTTTACTACATAAGTTGTTTTATGTACCAACTTATTACTGATAGAAAATAATTCTCTTGTTCCCCAAACCTCTGTCACTCTATTTCTTTAGTCATCCCTTCCAGTGACTTTTGGCAAGCACTGACAGGTCCTCACTGTAGTTCACTTTATTTTTTTTCAAAAATATCACTGATGTGGAATCATTTTGTATTTACCTTCTCAGAATGGCTTCCTTCACTCAAGGGAATGCATTTGAAATCTCTCCAAATTGTTGTATTAATAACATGTATTTAAAATGTTGTATGTTTACTGATTCCATTTTGTGATTATAATCTGGTTTGTTCATCCACTCTGTTGATGAACATCTTCCTTCAGAAGATTGCAAAGTATGTTCATAGATTTGAACATTTTACATGGAATCAACATTTTATCACTACATTTGAAAAGCAGAAATATTTTCATCATACACTCAGCTGTACGTACTCCTTTTCATTTAATTTCAACTATATGTATATACAATGAAGCCCTTGCAAGGTACTGTTGTAATTGTTGTTTTAACTTTTAAATATACTCTCTTGGCTGTATTATTGCTGGGAGAAAGCACCCAATCTCCATAATTTTAACGAGTGGTTTATTCAGTTCATGATTTTCTGGCTCCAAGGCACAAACAGCATGGCAGGAATGGCAGAGGAAAGCTCTCAACTCATGGCACCAGGATCAGAGAAAGAAGGAAGGCACCCGGAGATGAGAATACACATGGGCAGGGCTGAGTCACTGATCAGTGTGGCACCAGCCTCGCCTAATCCCCTTTCAAAAGCTCCAGCTCCAAACATGCGACTTTTGTGGACATTTTAGATCCAAACCATGACATTCTGCCCCTTGCTCCCAAAAAGTTCAAATCTATCTCATTATACAAAATACATTTAGTCTATCTTTTTTACTTTTTTTTCCTGCTTTTTAAAATTAAGTCTATTGGTACCATTTAGATATACATAATGATCACATTCATCATAGGGAATTTGTACCTGTACATGATATATCTTGATTCTTTTCTCCCCCATTCCCCTACGTGCCCTTCAACCCCTCTTCCTTTGCCTACTTACAAAGCTCTGTTTTCATTTTTTCCTTCTTTTCTAATTTTTTCTTTCCCCTTCCTTCCTTTTGCCTTTCCATTTGAACATTTTCTTGTGAAATAGTCAATCTCTAATAGTCACCAAAGTCATAATATTTCCAACATTGTTGAAAAGTCCAAGTTCAAAGTCTCCTCTAAGATTCAAGGAAAACTCTCAGCCTGAGCCCCTGTAAATATCAAAAGAAAGTTAAATATTTCCAGCATACAATGGCGTAAGATAAACAGAAAGGAATTGAATCAGAGCAGACTAAAGCTCAGCAAAGTAAACATCCATTCCTGTGGCTCCATATCTGGCACCTGGGGCAGTTTGTAGTGAGAAGGGATCAGCTCTGCATCTGTGGCCTTGCTGGTCGCAGACAGCCCCCATGACCTCCCTGGGCCCGCCTCTGCTCACTGCCTGCAGCTTTCTCTGCACATGTTTCACATTCCTAGTACCTCCAACTTCATGGGCTCTGCACTGCAGCTTTGGCTTCACTCACAGCTTCAAGCATCACCTATTCAAGGGTTGCCTTTGCTGGCAGGAACTGGACCCTGTCAGACATGTTTGCCTGACCTCCAGGACCTTCTAAAATCTGGGTGAAAGCTTCCTGGACCATATAATTTCACATTCTGTGTGTCTGAGAAAACAGTACCAAATGGTTGATGCCAAGATCTGCTCCCAACCTTAGACTGTGGCTGCAGACAAGTCTGGGTGTCTTCATGCCTGAACTCAGGCACACACTTTCTTGGCAGTCCTGCATGAGCATGACACACTGGGGCTGTCTTCTCAAAGCACAGTCTTTCAGAACAGCTTTGGCTTTTGTACCATCCAACCTATAAAGAATAGGGTCTGCCAATTCTCACACTGCCTCAAGCTGTCTCTCCTATTGTCCAAATCCAAAGTACTTGCTTTCTTTTTAATGCTAACCTTTTCAGGAACCACACATTCCACACTTTTTCCTGTTTTTCTTTTTTTCTTTTTTTTTTCCCCCCAAGCACTTTCTTTCTGGAGAACTTGAAAACTTAAAATCATCCAGATCTGCTTTTGTCTCCTGAGTCTCAGTGGAGATCTCATCAAAAGCAGCCAGCAGTACCCGTCCTACAGCTTGAAAATTCTTCTGCCAGATCAGTCAGTTCACCATATTTAAATTCAACTTCACACGAAGTCTTAGGCCATGGAAAACATCTAGACGAATTCTTCACCAGAATAAAACACAGAACGACTCTTGTCTAGTTTTCAGTACAGTCCACATTCTTAGCTAATGCTCATGATTCTTGCCTTGTTGTCAGCATTCCCTTCATTGTTCTGATTTTCTCAGCTCTAACCAGAATTACCCATCAATCTCTGTGACAGCATTTTGGATCTTCTCTAGTCCCAATCCCCAAACCTTTCAAAACTCCTCCAGTGGACCCAGTCCAAAGTCTTCTGAACCACAGAATCAGGTATAGTCACAGTAACAACCCCATTTCTCTGCTATCAGTTTTTTTATACTAGTCAGTTTCCTTGTCATTGGGGTAAAGTACAGCACACACAATTTATAAGAGGAGAGGTTTATGTCACTCAGAAGTTCCAGTGGATTTAGTCTGTTTTTGGCTGGCTCCAGGACAGATATGGCATGGTGGAAGGGCAGGGTGGAAAGCTGCTCACCCTGTGGCAAACAAGAAGCAGAGAGGAAGGAAAAAAGGAGACACGGGATGAGAAGAAACCCACCCAGGTCACATGTCCAGTGACTTGCCTGTTACAAATAGTCCCATCCTACTAACCACACATTCGGCCACGAACTGATCGGTGCGTTAACCCATGGATTAGCCTGGGGCACTGAGGATCCAATCATCTTTAAAAAGTCCCATATGTGAGGACATGAGACATTTGGGAGACAGGCAGGAGGACCTGGGTTCAACCCCAAGCCCCCCTGCAATAAATAAGTAAATAAGTAAATAAACCTAATATATATTTTAAATACAATTATATTTTAAACAACTCAAGATAATATGTAGGATCCGAAAGGTTTCTACCCTGCTATAAAGTACTGGACATTATGGCGGTGGTCTAACATGGCAGAAGGCCAAAGCAAAAACAATGCTTACCCTGAGGACCACGTCCTTCTCCTTCCCCTTCAGCCCCAATTACAACTTCCTCTTTCCTTTCCCCTGCATGCAAAGAGAATTCCAATCAGTCCTTTGCATGTCATCAGTGCCTGCCCCAAGTAACACTTCCGGTCCGAGATCATAAAACCTCCCACCATGTTTGTCTCTGGCAGAGGAGGAAGACCAACCCCATGAGTAGGGCACTCACCACTTCCTTCAACCCCACTTACACAGCTTATTTATAAAGCTTTGTTTCCATTTTATTAATCTTTTGTCATTTTTTTTCTTTTCCTTTCCTTTCCCTAAACTCCCTCTCTAGTTTCCATTTTTTTGGCATTCTGTCTTCCTATTTCACAATATTTTATTATACATTTTGATTCTTAATACTCTCTCAGTTTCTCACACCAGAGAGATAAGGTAATGTTTACACATTATATGAAATTTATTTCACTTAAGAGTATGGTCTCCAAGTCCATCCATTTAGGTATAAATGCCTCAAGTTTATCTTATTTATGGCCTAGTAGTATTTCACTATATTAAAAAAAAACATCGTTTTTATCCCTTCATTGGTGGGCATTTAGGCTGCTTCCAAGATTTAGCTATCATCTGAAATGAATAGACACTTCTCAACTGAAGAAGTACAAATGACAAATAAATACGTGAAAAATATTCAACATCACTGGTCATTTGAGAGAAGCAAATTAAAGCAATGCTGAGATTTCGTCTCATTCCAGAAAGAATGGACATTATCTAGAAGTCAACCAATAAAAAATGCTGGCTATGCTGTGGGCAAAAAGAAACCATCATTGCTGGGAGTGTAAACTAGTACAACCACTGCAAAAATTGGTGTGGGGATTCCATGAATAACTAGGACTACATGCCCCATTTGACCTAGATATCCCCCTTCTCAATATCTTCCCAAAAGAATTAAAAACATCATACCACAGCAATATATGCACAGCCATGTTTATAGCAGCACAGTCTGTAATAGCCAACTCTTGGAAAGAGTGTAATTCAATGTGTAACAAGCTAATCCAAATTTTGCTCATTGTAATCAAAACACATATGAATCTGTGTTAATTATATTTCTTTCTTTACTGAGACAAAATATCCAACACCCAAAGTTAAAGGGTAAAAGGTTTATTTAGCTGACA
Organism: Dasyprocta punctata; assembly: GCA_004363535.1. Classification (NCBI taxonomy): domain Eukaryota; kingdom Metazoa; phylum Chordata; class Mammalia; order Rodentia; family Dasyproctidae; genus Dasyprocta; species Dasyprocta punctata. The sequence continues at coordinate 80,321 of RJWM01006392.1, forward strand.
GTTTGTAGAGATTTCAGTCCATAGCGGACTGGCTCCAAGGCAGAGCCACACACAGCAGAGGAGCCTCAGGGAGGAGAGCAGTTCATGGCACTAACAAGGTAGCAAAAGCAACCAAGGCAAAGACAAGCCTCTTTCTGTCCTATAGATTGTATCCAGTCTGCTGGGATTAGGGTGTTGTCAAACCAATTGATGGGCTAATTTAGTAATCACCCACCCTTAATCCTAACACTCTTACTCCTAGCACCGCACCATGAATCAATCACACACTCTGGATCCAGCCACCACTAAAAAAGCTCCACTGATGACTGCATGCAGTTTTGGGAGACATCTAGACACAAACCACAACAGAATCGAATTGCTATGGTTGATACGTTGTGTCAACTTGACAAGGTTCCAAGTTTAACTGAGAAACTCAGTAGGGAGCCAACTTACTTTGTAAATATCCTCATTCTGTGCAAGAGGAGGACAAAGAGATTTTGTGAGTGCTACATCTGCCCTCTGGAGTGATGGGGTGGCCTGCATACACTATAAGGGAGGAGAAGAAGCTTGTTTGTCCCTTTTGCTCTGGCTGCTTTTGCTGGCTGCTGCCTTGAAGTGTTGCCCCTGTGCCATGCCAACCTGCCTTGAAGTCAGCTGATTATGGACTGAAACCTCCAAAACTGTAAGCTAAATAAACTTTTCCTTCCCTAATTTTGGGCGTCAGGTGTTTTTTCTCAGCAAGAAGAGAAAGTAACCAAGACACTTATCATTTACTTTGCTAAATATTAGATCAAAATGCTATTTGTTAACATCTATGCACTTATCAGGTAGTGGATTGTTATTTCTGTATATATTAAATGCTTAGTGATAAAAATATTTGTTTTTTCATGAATATAATTTATAGTATTTTTACAGATAGGTTAATTGTTGGTTCTTTTAGAGATCTGAAATATTCACAAAGGCCATTCATGAAGACTAGGAAATTTTCAAAATAATGCTAAATATTATGTTGATTGCTAATACTGAGAATTGCATTATTCATGTATATGCATATCAGAATATGCAAAATATTTTTAAAATTATGAGAAAGTTCAAATTTTAAATGAACTTGTACCTGACTGGTGCTATTTTTCAGCTCAGAAATGACAGTAATCTAGGAACCGCAGGACTTTTCACACATGCTTTATCATTTTGGACAGGGATTGATGTTTCATCATTTAGACACTTTGGGCACTTACATTGCCACTATTATATAATTTAAATGGTCATTGCTTAAAATGATGAAAAAAATGACACAGTAACAATCAGACACTGAACTTTATTATAATGGAAAAGATTCATCCATTAAATTGGATTAATGGAACCTAAGAAAACAAAGTAAATGTGTTTTGTTCATCATTTTATTTCTTGGTTGACTGACTGGCAGTTGTATTTTGAGGTGTCTTATTTCTACAATTCCCTGCGGTATCTTCCCAAAACATTGTTGACTGTGTTTTTATATTTACAAATATAACATTATTTTACAATTAATGTTCATTAAGTGTGGTTATTCTTGTGGATATAAAAACAGTGATTGTTTTATACTTTTAGGGTTTAACCAAGCAAATGTAAAATTTAGTATATTTTATGAATTTAGTGGTGAAAATCTATCACAACTTTTGAAGCTTTTTCTATAATTAGTTTCCCCTTAATTTTTAAATAGTATGCTCAGTGTTATTTTTATAAATTTAAAGATTTTTAATTCTTCTCCCCTAAGGCTTAAGACTTTTACATCCACAGCACTCTCCTTGGCCTCGGGGAGAAAGAATTTCCCCTCAGTTTGAGGAGTTGTATAGAAGAAGTAGCTGCATTTTTTCTCCAAGGTTAAATGTCTTATAAACAAATAATCCTCTTAAGTTCATGACACTAATTTTGGCATACATTGGAGATGATTTATATTTTGACATATCATAAAAGTAAACAATTGTTCGGTATTATAAATGTTATTTGAATAAAGTTAACATTTTAAAATAAAGGCATATATTTTTATATCTAATTAAAATATGACAAAGAAGAGAAAGACAGAAAATATACAGGTTTCCAAAATTTAATGTTTTCCTTCATATAGAAAAATGGCCTAGGTACAATGAAGTTTATGACTGACTCTGGTTTGATATTTATTCTCATCAGTGAAAAACAGAAGAGGCTTGATCCTGGGAAAACATTTCAAATGCTATGTACTCAATGATGTTTGTATTGCTTTTGCCACCAGTTCTTTCCTCATCCTCAATCCCTGGAATAAGAAGATAGTAAATTTGTAGACCTGCGTTTTATTCCTGTTATTTTCAAGATTTTTTTGTGTGTGATTACATTGTGAATATTTAAAAATGCCACATTGATTTATTGTATCTTTTTTTTATTATTTAAGGAAAAAAAAGACAAAAATAACAAAGACAAAAAGCAAAAGAGACAAACAAAGGACTAGAGTGAATGCACAACAGTAACATTACAGGTTTACAAAACAGGATGATAGAAACTTGACAATGGTTGCAATACTGAGTATCGTTATCTTCAAAATGGTTGTTTACATTAACACATATAGACATGTAAAATTGATCTAATCGTATGAGTATTAACTGTTCTTTCTCAATATCTAATACATTCAGCAGTATATTCATTTTAGTTATCTTACATATACATATATACAGATTTATATCTTTTCCTTTTCATCTTAAATACAGTTATAAAGAAAGAAAGTCTGAAGGTGTCACTTATTGAAATAATAAAAAACTACGATGAGAGAACGCATGCTAGGTTTTCTTAATTGTTCCATGCAGGATTTCAAGAGATTGTTTTGTACACTATGCACATGTTGTTTTGAAGCCATAGCTAACATAAAAATGAAAAAAAAAAAGAAAATGAAATTGTAAGTTAAGTTTTTGTAGACTAGAAAATTTAGGAATACTGATAGACGTTTCTTTTTAATTGATACATACATAAATTAACTAAAGAGGAGTTTTAGAATTACTTCATCTAAAGGGTTATTAGTGTAGAATTCCTGTCATGTCAAATCAGTTTGGCTCTGAAATTTATTTACTCCTCAAAGGAAATAAAAATATGAAAACCCTGATATGTCAATGTTATAACTGTCGATTCCTAAGGCTTAAGAAACTAGATTTCAATGATCAGTTTGTTACGGCAAACAACCCATTATTATCAGAGTTTAAAATGAGTTTATCATTATTTTCATAGAGGATTTTAATTTATTTGCAATGGCATTTTGGAAATACTAATGAAAATCATGAAACATTAATTCCATGTTATTATTAAGTATAATTCCATATAAAAGCATCATTATGAGAGGAATAGACACTTTTAATGAAAACACAATTTCTTGAGCAGTATTTATTAGATAAAGGAGGGAAATTGACATGATGTGTTTATTTCCCCAAGTGCCAGTTTACACAATGAGAATGGAAAGAGCAGTTCCCTTTATAATCCTTTCACGAAAATTAGAAACTACAGGTGTTGTGATGAAAACCTCCATGGCTTTCATAGCATCACAAGTCAGCACCAAAATATAAGTTTGACTCATAAGCATTATTTAAAAAGTAAAAGATATACATTTTTCTGGTATTAGGATTGTTATGAGCATTAGCATGAAGCGTATTATTACTTCTCAAGCATTAAAATGACCGTTATTTCAGCAACAATGGAATAACTTTATCGCATGTTCCTAGAGAAATTTGCACTAGAAATCGAAGTTCTATCTGATAAAAACAAACATTTGAAAAATACTTGCTAAATGAAAAAAAGAAGCCATAATATATCCTTTCCTTCCCTATCATTTTCTATGTAAGGACACATTCACAGCTGTGATTAACTAAGAGGTCAAGGCTGGTCATTAATAAGGCCAAATGCTAGCTCAATCTTTTCATTTTGCTCCAATACTTTACCCTCTAAACTTTGAAATAATCAATTTGCCACTCTATCATTTTTATTAGCCATTGATTATCTCCTGCAAGTGCTCCTGGTAGCTATGAACACTATAATAATATTGAATGTACTATAACAACGTCCAGTTGAACCTATGCTAAACCTTTGACAGCAGAGAGAAGTCAGCCTCCTTTATGGACTTTAAATCAATAGAAAATCTTATTTCTCATGATCTAGAATAATATACAGCATGATCCATTCTTGCTTCATTAGCATTTATCAAGTTATTATTAATAAAACTTCAACATAGGTTAAACTACAGTGTCTCTTTATTGAGCTAGGTTAA
>RJWM01006393.1:0-83237 GCA_004363535.1 Dasyprocta punctata
GACTGGCTCAGTAATCAAACCCTCCTGATGGGCTAGGGGTGGAACTCACTAGTAGAGTCCTTTTTTCTCCTACTGTAGCCCAGGGTTCCATGCCCAGCACTGCAAAGCAAAGCAGGCAAAACCTTTCTGACAAAGATAAGTGCTTGACCTGATCAATTTGATCACTGGTGAATTCTACCAAACATCTAAAGAAGGACTAAAGAGAAAGATCAGTGCCTCCCGAGAACCCGCCATGCTCAGTCAGGGAGGATCCAACCAGAAGACATTTAGCCAGCCTTCCTGATAAGTGGTGCAATGGGTTCCAGGAAGAGAAAAGTCAGCACCTCCTGTGAGCCTACCGGTGTATGGGCTGAGAATCAACAACACCCCCACCCCCATAAGCAGCCTGCTGGTTTGGAGGACTGGCTAAGTTGATAGCAGCTAAGGTACATAAAGCAAGTAAATGCTTATATTGTTTGGTTGATTTTGCAGGCCTGGGGCCAGCAGTCTGAGCATCTCTTGGGAGGATGACAGTATGCAATGTAGCAAATATGGAGGATTTCCTTCTATCTTGTCTTTGAGGCCCAATATTGTTCTCACCGTTTTGCTTTATTCTGATTATTTTGCTTTATTCAATATTCTGTTTTGATTGGGTTTTATTCTGTTTTGTTTTTGGTGTGATTTTGCTATACTTGATGGAATCAACAACTATTGCAAAGATTACAAGATATACTATAGTAGCTATTGTTTTCCTAGTATCCTGCTTTGAAGTTCTGTACCAATTCTACTGTTTTGTTTTGATAGACTTTGTTCTGTTTTGTTTTGTTGGATATTATTATCTTTAAAATAAAATTAAAAGAATAAAGAAGGGCTAAAATCAACACTTCTCAAATACCTCCAAACAATTGACAAGGAGGGAAAATTTTTTGAGTATAAGGACAGTAAGACCCTGGTACTGAAGTCAGGCAGTTAGTACAAGAGAAGAAACTACAGGCCAATAGCTTTTGTGAATATTGCTATAAAATCCTCAACAAAATGCCAGCAAGTCAGTTCAAAAGTATATTAAAAAGGACAAACACCAAGACCAGGAGGGATTTATGCCCAGCATGCAAGGATGGTTAAACAAATGAAAGTAATCAATCACAGTGATATAAAAAAATGAACAAAAGAAAAAAGCACATGAGCATCTTGATGGATTCAGAAAAAGCTATCTGACAAAATTCAATACCTTTCATGATTAAGAAAAACAAACAAGCAATCCAGTTAAAACATGAGGGGCCGGGGATATAGCTCAGTGGCACAACACCTGCCTGGCAAGTGTGAGGTCCTGAGTTAGGTTCCTGGTACAAAAAAAAAATGAGCAAAAGTCTTGACTAGACATTTATCAAAAGCAGATATATAAATGGCCAGTAAGCACATAAAAAGATAAAAGATGCTTAACATTACTAATGATTAGGGAGATGCACATCAAAACCACAGTGAGATGCAAATCAAAACCATCTTCTATAATGAAGATGGCCATTAAAGAAAAGAAAAAGCAGATGTCTGTGTGAATATGGAGAAACTGAAACTCTTATGTACTGCTTGTGGGAATGTAAAATGGTGCAAATGCTACAGAAAATGAGATAGTGCTAAGATATTAAAAATAGAATCACCATATGATCCAGCAGTTTCACATCTGAGTATATACAGTACATACAAAAATTGCAAGCAAGAACTGGATGTTTATGCGACCCATGTTCAAAGCAACACTATTCACAGTAGCTACAACATGGAAACAGCCCAAGTGTCTGTGACGGATGGATAAACAAAACGTAGTTCACTCTACCACGGAACAGCGTTCAGCCTCCACAGGAAGGAAATTCTGACACGTGCTACATCATGGATGAACCTTGAGGACATTATCCTAAATGAAAGAAGCCAGTCAACAAACGTTCAAATTCATAGAGACAGAAAGTAGAAATGGTCGTAGCCAGGGGCTGAGGAAAGGGAAAGATGAGTTATTTCATGGGGACAGAGTTTCAGTCTGGCAAGATGAAAGGCTCTGCTGATGGGCAGTGGGAATGGCTGCACAGCAATGCGAATGTGCTTAGTACAATGGATAGAGTGGTAAATTTTATGCTGTGTAAATGTTAACACAACAAAAATGTACAATGTAATAAAAATAAAGCGGTGTGACTGATGAGGCCATGGTGTTGTGGGACACCTCAACTTGTGACATACCTTGTACCTGTGACACATTTGTGATCATCAGTGCACAAGAGCTTTGGGAAATTTGGATAAAGCCTGTCACAGAGGCTGGGGCCAGGAGTGAAAGATACCTCATGCAGGACCTGGGAAGGAGGGGCCGCAGCAGAAGCCCCCCAGAGCTCCTGGAGGAGCTGAGGGCTGTCCTTGGTGGGGGTCCTGACTGGGAGGATGGGAGGCCACATCACAGAAAAGCCCAGCCACATTGGGCTGCTACACGGGGCTGACAAAGTTCTACAGGCGCTCGGCAGGTGCCAGTTGCATGGCCACAGCCATGAGGTAGCATGAGGGACACTGGTGGTGAGGAGCAGGGTGAGTCTTGGGGAGAGGCAGCCTCTGGGATGGGGAAGGCTGGGGGGATGCAGGCAAGTCCACCCTGCAGCATCCTCAGTCTTCCGCACCTCCTGCATGACCTGCCCCACTGCCCGTGGCTGCCCCACTCACTACTCATGGGGCTAGGGGGTTCTTGAAGCGGTCCTTACAGCTGATCTTGGGTCTGGTGAGCCTCACGGCTTTTCCCTGCTTGCTAAGGGCATGGGAACAGGACACCCTGACTTCTGCAGTGTTGCTCCTGGAAAGAGATTCCAGCTCTTATAAAGCAGATCTCTTGTCTTGCTCGAGAGGAATGGGAGTTGGGGTAGGTGAAGGCTGGGAGACCGCTCAAGAAGGAGACACAACTGCTAAAGTTTTATAATGTGGCCTAAACCAATCATCTTTCATTGTCCTCTGGGGACTGGTTCTAGATCCACCCCACTGAACAGAACAAAATTTGCAGACGCCAAAATCCCTTATATAAAATGTCATAGTTGTTCTTTATTATTGGTGTTAATTTCTTACTATGCTTAATTTACAAGTTGAACTTTATCATATATATATTTATATATATATACGGAAAGGCATGGAATATATACAAGGTTCAGTACTATCTGAGGTTTCAGGTACCCTCTGGAGGTCTTGGAATATATCTCCCTTGGATAAGGGGAAACTACTATATGAGTGTTACTTACAAGTATCAAGAAAGGGAATTTATTGGCATAAATAGTTGAAAAAGTCCAAGCAGTGTGGTTTCAGGTAGGGCTTGACCCAAGTACAATGATATCTCTGAGGTCCTATCTGTCTCTGTGTCTCATCTCTGTCTCTCTGCAATGATATCTCTGAGGTCCTATCTGTCTCTGTGTCTCATCTCTGTCTCTCTGCAATGGAGCCTCTGTCCTGAAATCTCATTCAGTCTCAGAAGGAATCAGTAGCAGTTTTATCCAGTGTTCTCGGAAAAGAGTGACTCCAAGTGGACCCACTTGAAACCATGGCCAGGAGAATGGAATGGGCTAATTAGCTTAGTTTGAGTCATGGGATTGACCCCGGAATCCAGCTGTGGAATTAGAGTCACCAGAATGATGTCAACCCCCAGTGGAACCGGGGATTATTGAGAAGGATGAAGAAAGAAATTGATGCTGAGATCGGTGTTGAGTGCTGAATTTTAAGAGAGACCATAATAAATGAAAAAATATATACAGATGTTAGAAATACTTTTGGTTGCCAGTAACAGAAACCTCCGCCGACAGTGGGGACAGACAGGAGCCCAGGGTTGTGCAGACGCTGGCACTGCTGTAACTGCGCAGTGGTGTCCCCAGGGAGCCAGGCTCCATCTGTGTTCTTGCTTCTCCACCCTTGTGGGTTCCCTTTCATTTTTTCGGTTGTGTGATGACTGCCATAGCCCCAGGAATAATATCAATGTTCAAAGCAGGGAGGATGGGTGACTGAATGGAGGTGAATCCACAGAATGTGTGACCATTCTGCCCTTAGGAAGGCGGGGCGGGGAGTGGAGGGGGTTGGGGTAGCCATCAACAGTGTCTTCTACAGCCAACCAGGGTGGTGAAGGGATCGGAAATCAAGACATATATGGAATAATGAAGGCACATGGTCTGTGAGCCTAAAAGGCAGAATACTTGTCATATGTTCTGGTGTTTTTGTTTTTGAGATAGGATCTTGCTGTGTTGTCCAGACTTGCCTTGAACTCATGATCCTCCTACCTTGGCCTTCCAAGTAGCTGAGGTTACAGGCGTATACCCCATGACTGATTTGCTTTGATATATCCTAGATATATGGTTCAAATGTCTTCACTTTCAGTGGTGTCTTTCATGAATACCATGAATTCAGCACAGTCTAATTTATCATTTATCTTTTTTTTTTTTGTACCAGGGGTCGAACTCACAATCTTGCACCTGCCAGGCAGGCACTTAAGCCACTGAGCTAAACTCCCCAGCCCTATTTTTTTGGGACAGGGTCTCACTATGCAGTTCAGGTTGGCCTTGAGCTCACTTTGTAGCCCAGGCCAGTCTCAAACTCACAACGATCCTCCTGCCTCAGCCTCCCGAATGCTGGGATTAAAGGCGTGCGCCACCACACCTGGCTTATCATTTATCTTTTTATGGGTAGTACTTTTTTTCAGTGCTGGGGTTGGAACCCAGGGCCTCACACATGTTAGACAGGTGCTCTGCTATGGAGCTATATCCCCTACGGGTAGTAGTTTTAGTGCTCTGTTCAAGAAATCCAAGCCCGAGTCAGGCATGGTAGTGCACACCTATAGTCCCAGCACTCAAGGGACTGAGGCAGGAGAATTGCCACAAGTTTGAGGCCAGCTTGGGCTACATAGTGAATCAAGGCCAGCCTGAAAAGAAATCCAAGGTCAAGAAGCTAGTCACTCATGTCTTTAAATACCTTTGTGCAGTACAATTCACATACCATGCAACTCACCCATGTAAGTATGTAATGCAATGGTTTTTAGAGTATTCATAGAGTTGGGTAACCATTGCCATAGCAAGAAGAAGTGTCATCTCCTTTAGCTATTGAACTCTTATTCCCCATCTGTCCCCAACTCCCAGCCCTACATAACCACTAATCTTTCTATTTCTAGATTTCTCTATTTGACACACTTCCTATGGATGGAATTGTACATTGTGTGGTGTTTCGCATCTGGTTTCTCTCACTCAGCATCATGCTTTAAAGGTTCATCCAAGTTGAAAGGTACATCAGAATTTCATCCCTTTTAATAGCCAAATAATATTCGATTATGTGGCAACGCCACATTTCATTTATCCATTTGTCCATTGGCAGACATTTGAGTTGTTTCTACCTTTTAGCTGTTTGTTGTGGGTGATGTTGTAACATGCCTGTGCAAATTTCTGTGTGAACATTTATTTCTCACAGGTTTTTTTGGAAACAATTTAATGTTTTAACTTTTACATATAGCTCTTCAGTCCCTCTGGAAGTTATTTTTTTGTATGATGTGAGATAGGGGTCAAAACTTGAGTATTTCCGTATGGATATGCAGTTAACTCAGCACCAGTTATTAAAAAGGTCATCCTTAGTGCAAGATCCTGACCCAAGAACCACACAAAAACCAAACAAAAACCAAAAGACCATCCTTTTCCCAGAGCATTTTATCATAAATTAGGCAACCTAGACGTGTCTCTATGTTTCAGCACTCAGTTCTATTCTTTTCGTCTACTTCAGCATCCTGTGTCAACACCACTCTGCATTCCAGGATAGAGTTTAGACTAAGCTCTTGATATTGTGTTGCGTAAATCCTCCAGTTTTGTTGTAATTTTAAATGAGATTAGAAACAGTTTGGCAATTTCTACCCAAAAAAATCTGCTGAAATTTTGACTGGGATTGTCACAAGTCCAAAAATCAGTTTGAGTAGAACAGATTTGTGTTTTGGTTCTTAAGAGATAAGCTCTCACTGTGTTACCCAGGCTGGCCCCGGGCACCTAGTCTCAAGGGATCTTCTTGCCTGAGGTTCCCAAGTAGCTTGGACTCCAGGCACGTGGCACTGTAACTGTCTTAGAACTGATATCCTTATAGCATGGAACCTCCATCCTGAGTTAGGATTTTTCAGCTTTACGATGGTGCACTTTAAGTTTATAATTTGGATCTTGTTGGGTGATGCGCCACCCAATCCTGTCTCGTGATCCTGGGCAACAGCAGCTCCTAGACAGCAGAGCGTAAAGCTGACTCTCCAGGGTGCTGTCTCGCAGGGCAGTGACACTTGGCAGGTTAAGGAGACTCAGTGTGTTTTCTATTTAAGACAGTTTCAACTTCCTAGGGGTTTATTAGGACATAGTCCTTCACGACTTGAAGAGCACTTCTGTTATTCAGCTCCTTTGAAAAATTTTCCCGATAATGTTTCATCATTTTTAGTGTAGAGGCCTTACATTTCTTTCTTAGGTTTGTTCATCAGGAGTTCTTTATTTTGTTTTGCTTTCAATGATACTATAAATGGTATTTAATTTTTTTTCATTTCAGATACTTGTTTTACAATCCAAAGGACAGCCGGGTGTGGTGGCACAGACTTGTAATTCTAGAACTCTGGGAGTTTGAGACAGGATGATCACAAGTTCTAGTCTAGCCTGGGCAATTTAGTAACCTAGTGAGACATTGTCTCAAAATAAAAAATAAAAAAGGCCTGGGGATATAGGTTGGAATATATGAAAGCTCAGAGTTCAAGGCACTGGGCTACAGGCCCAGTCTTTTTTAAATTTTAAGACAGGGTTTCCCTAAGTGGTTAAATTGCCCATTCTGAGCTGGAATTTTTTATCATCCTACCTCAGTCTCCCAGTGTACTAGGAGTACAGGTGTGTGCACCATGCCCAGCCCAAAGGGTTTTTATGTGGAGTGAATATATCACCCTATGAATCGGATTTATATGTGCAGGCCACCCCAAGAACAGTCCCTGCGTTGTCCTACTTGCACCACAGCCCCCCTTGGAGGGAGGATACACAGCCCCATTTACACAGGAAGAAGCCAGCTCAGAGTTGGTGTGAGGCCCGTGCGTGAGGCTGTCCCGGGGCTGGCAGGGCTTGTCCTTGCCGCACTAGTCCCAAGGCTCATTGTGGTGGCAGCTGGATTGGGCTGGGGCCCTCTGAGGCTCTATCTGGGTGCAAAATTCTATGACTCCTAGAACCAAGACCTGAATGTGTCCAGCTCAACCCAAACCCAAACATGAGTGAGTCTTAACATTGTTAAAAGTAAACCAATCGGTATGCCAACCAGCATGTTTTCCTAATCCACAGAACCGGAGCCTCATGATACTTTTTAACCAGGACAGAATGAGGGTTAAAACACATCACATGGACTAGAGATGTAGCTCAGTAGTAGAGCACTTGCTTATCAAGCACAAAGCCTTAGGTTCCATCTCCAGCTGCCAAAAAAAAAAAGAACACAAAACAACAACAACAACAAACAATAACAAAAAACAAACAAACTGCAACTAAACACATCCCATAATTCATCAATGAAATTTCAAGTTTTTCTTAAAAATCTCCCAGGAAATACGGTTTCTGTGGTGTGGCCCAGACCTTCCCATGTGCTCCATGTTTATTCTTAGAATTACAAAATCTGCCCATCTGGCTGTCTTATAACTCTTCCATCTCCATATGGCCCAAATGGAACTCACATCATCCCCTGTCAGGTCAGCACTGGCCACAATTTATGGCTAACTGGGGAACTTGGAGAAGTCAAGAAGTTGGAAATATACTTTCCAGAGTCCTTTGCAACTAGCAATACATAGGTGATATAGGCTGGGCCTGGCAGTGAGCTTGCATGGGACTTTGCCAAGCTGCAACCTCCGCCATTCCTGGGGTCCAGCAGTACCAGGGGCCTATCCCGGACAAACTGCAGCATCCGCCCTGGCGATCCGGCGGCATGTACCTCCACACTGGGTTTTGTGTAACTGGCTGCAGGCCACACTTCTGGTCTTCCTGCAGACACTGGGAGCTGCCTCAACTTTTTATAAAACCTTCTTTGCCTAAACTGCCAGCGTGGATTCTGTTGTTTGCAATTTGAGAACCGTGGTGAGTACATGTCCTTCTCCGAGCCTGCTGCTGCTCCTTGTCCGTAGGAAGACTCCACCTGTCTGCTCGTTTAGGTCAGAACACAGTCACTGTCTCTTTTCCCCTCTCCTTCCTGATAGTTTTATCCACAAGTCTTACCCATATCTCTTTTCCCTAAACCATGCTGTTTGTCAGGCCATGCCCTGCCATGGCCTGTCTGTCCTCAAGCCCAGGCCACCACTGGCCCCCTCCCCTTTTGCTATGTGTTGAATCTGTCCCCTAATTCATGTATAGGAAACCGAATTCCGAAGTTCATGTGTGGGTGGTATTTGGAGGGCGAGAGGTACCCAAGAAGCTGATAACGGCAACTAAGACTCTGGTGTCATTCCCACAATTTGCACTCCACCTGGAGGAGACTTCGTGAAATGTGGACCGGGTCAGGTTAGTTCTGCCCAGGCTCTGCCGTGCTGTCCACTCACAGCTGGCCAATGGCTAGGGAGGCAGGGGCAGGTCTGCCGTGCTGGCCCCTCTCCCTCTGTCTCTGCAGCTACTGCCTGCCTCCCATCAGCTGTCACTCATGTTCCTTCTTCCACCCAAACGTTATCCCGCCCTTTCTCCGACCACCCCAACTCGACTTCAGCTCTCAGATCCTGGAAAAGTCACTTCCAGCCCCTCTTCTTAGGGGCAGTCATCTCTTAGTTCTGTGCTTCTGGGTGCTGCTCCCCCTGGTTGCCTGTTCAGAATTTGCCACTGAGGAGCTGTGTGACCTTGTACAAGTTACCACGCCTCTCTGGGCCTTCATTTCTTCATCTGTTAAGAAAAGGTTAATCATGCTATTGCATGATAGGGTGACTATGGGTAATGATACATATTCAAAAAGCTAAGAAAGGATTTTGAACCATAAAGAGATGATAAATGTTCAAAGACATAGATGTGTTGAATCTGACTTAAACATCCTATAATGTATACATATATTGAAACACTGAATGGTTTTTCCTAGAGCCTCATTCATTTACTTTGTTGTTATCACTACAGAAAGGCCAGGTGGGTGATTTTCAGATTGTCCCAACTCATTTCTCCCTTGGTTTGCCTTTGGTCTAGGGTTAGGGTTGCATTTTGTTTAAATGTCTTCTCATATTCTTTTCTCTAAGTTTAATTCCTGGGTTGATGATTGCAAATTGCCTATGGTGAATTGTTTTATTGCTAGTATTTAGAACTCTTGAGAAATGACACCTTCTCAGAAATGTCTTCCAGATGTAGCAGGTTTTTGGTTTTGAGTCAGTTGCAAGATCCTACTTCTTCAATTTGTTGGAGATGAGAAGTTTCTGCCTGCTTGGCCCAGCCCCTGGTTCTTTGGCACCGGCCCACAGAATCTTCTGTGATCCTTAGGCAATCTCAGCCCCAAGTTAGTGCAGTCCTTCGTGTCCACTGTTCCCTTCCACTGCTGCGTCGCTTCGTGGAGGCCTCTGCAGTTACCAGCAGTCACAGTGACTTCGGTTTAACCCACTCCTCCCATGCAGTGCATCCCGACTCCCAAAACACTATATAATAGCCCAGAAATATTTATAATTTTTATGTTTTTATGGATCTATTTCAACATAAAGTTACATTAAAAATTTAGCCAGGTTTCTGATTTAGCCTCCATTTTCTTCTAGACCCTGAATGCCACCCCTCCAACCTGTGTCCCTGTCCCCTGCCCACTAAGAGGCACCACTGCAGATCAGAGGATGAGGCTGTGAGCTGTCTCCTCCCACCCTGCCCTGCCTGGAGCCGCAGTGTGAAACCGGCTTCCCCTCAGGCTCAGTCTCACACCTCTGGGCAGAGCAGATGGTTGTGACTCCTTACAATCACCTCCCTTTCTCCACGGCAGGGCTCAGCGTGGAGAGGTTTCACTGACTGACACACGCTGACCCCTGAGCCAGCACCTGGCCCTGTGCTTTTCTGCTAACCTTCTACCCATCACCTGTTTCTCATCTGTTTCTGGCAGTACACCAGATCTGCAATGAGTGACCTCTCTTGGATCCATCTCCAGCACTTATCCTGCAGCCCTTGGTTAATGAGAGCATTTGGTGAATACTAAAGTTCCCAGCCTACGTGTAGCACTGTTGGGGAGCCAGGAGTACAGGAGGCAAGCGTGTCCACAGCCCTTCTTATGTAGTTGTTCAGGTTGTTCACGCAAAAGTTTCCTGGTCTGGGAGTGAGGAGACCCCAGATCTGCCTGCATGCTTCTCATCAAGCTGAATCTACCAAGGAAGAGGGGTCTTTCCTAGTTTGCTCTTATGAGCTGCGTGAACCAGTAGCTCTCAATGTCTCCATTCCTGGGACAAAAAACCTATGATGCCAAATCCACTTTTTAATTCATGGACCGGAGAGCCTCCCTCCCCCTGCCTGTGTCCTCCCTCCCCCAGCCCCGAGCATGAGCCGCTCTCTGCTTTCCGGGAAGCCAGCAGCTCTCCAGGAAGCGCTCTGGCTTGAAAGAGGCCTGCAGAAACCAGCGGGGACAGGACCTCCCGAGTCCCTACAGCAGGACACCGGAGCTGCTGATCCCTCCAGATAACCAGTGGCAGGCAGAGGTAAGCGAGCAGTCAGGCCCAGGAGGAACCAGTCGTGGGTGGCTGCAGAAATAATGACCCTCGCTGCAAAGCGGGCTCAAAATGGACTAATAGGCAATTAGGGCCCCAGCACCCCCCACCCCAGCTTGAAGCCCATTAGACGCAGGATGGTTGAACCAAATCCTGTCTCAAAGAGCTCTATTTAGTGTGCTTAATATAAATTGCTCCTTAAAGAGGAAAAATGTCCCAGTGATCAGGGCGGAGGGAACGGTTCTTAGCGGGAGTCTGGGGGCTCAGGGCAGGAGTCAGGCTCTTGCGGGCTCTTGCCAGCTCAGCAGGTAGAGGTGGGGGCGTCAAGCTCCAGCCTGTTCTGGCCACTCTGTTCCTCTCCTGCCCCCCCATCTCTTCCATATTTAGAAGCAAGATGGGTGCTGCTGTGGGGGACCTGAGCTCTACCTCTGCAGAGTGGTCAGATCTGTTGGCACCTGGGGCGACACCCTTGGGTTCCAGGTCCGGATCTCACGTGCCTCTAGGATGCCGGCCTCAACGCTGTGCTCGCTCCCTCTGGCTTCACTGTCCCCTTGCTTGGTAAGGAGACACTGCGGCAACGCAGCCTCTCCAGCTGGATCGCACCCTACTTTCATCCTGGCTGCAACTGGCAGTTGTGGGGAGCCCTCCAAGTGCTGGTGCCTGATGCTGATCAGTTGGTCTGGAGTGGGGTCCCACCTGGGAACTGTTAAAGCTTCCCAGTGGCTCCGTGTGCAGCCAGGGCTGAGACCCACTAGTCCCCAGTGTCTGTCCTATGCAGACATTCTGTCAGGGACAGCCATTCCCTGAGGTCCTGGAAGATAGGTATTAGACCTGGTGCTTGAGTAGCTGCTCAGGCTTTGGAGCCAGGGTCCCCTGGGCTCCTGGGCCAGGGGCATTGTTATCAGGGGCTGTGTTAGAAGTGCAGATCCCCAAACTCAGCCCCAGCAGAGTTAAAAGCTTGAAGATTGGGCCAGGCCTTTGTGTTTTAACCAGCCCTCCAAGGGATTCTGATGTGCCCCCAAATTGAGAATCACTGCCCTAGAATAACAACAGGATTCTTACAGCAGTTCAGTGCCTTTCAAACTGCAGTGTCGACACAGCTCCTCTGGGGACTGCATTGAAATGCATATTATGATGCAGTGTGCTGGGCCAGGATTCCAGCAAGGCCCAGGGCACTGGCTGGAGGACCGCACTGGGAATAGATGCACTTGCTGAGTGCCCTCTGTGCCAGACACAAGGCTAAGTCCTTACTTGAATCGTCTCATTCGTCTTCTTGAATGACCTTCCCCAAATCATCTCATTTCATCTCATCCACTGCTGCTCAGAGGTAGATACACTGTTAGCATTTCTATTTCCTAGCAGGTTTATTGAGAAATAATTGGCTTACCATACAATTCACTCATTCAAAGTGTACAATGCAGCAGCTTTTAGTACAGAGTTGTGCAACCATCATCACTATCAGTTTTAACGTTTTCATCACCCAGAAGAGAAATCTTTCCCACTTGGCCACCGCTCTACCCTCACCCCCCAATCCAAGGCAACCATCATATACTCTTTCTGTGGATCTGCATATTCTGCAGTCACACCCATGGAATCACACACGATGTGACCTTTTGTGTCTGACTTCTGTCACTCAGTGTCATGACCTCAAGGTTCACCCGTGTGTGGCATGTGTCAGAACGGCTTTCCTTTTATGCCTCAGGAAAGCCACTGTCTGGAAATACAGTGCCACGCTTTGCTTATCCTTTCTTTCACTGATGGCCATGTAAATTATTTCTAGTCTGGGGACATTATGAAAGTGCTTCTGTGAACATTTGTTTACAGGTGGGCCACCGAGGCTGAGGCGAAGCACTCTGGACCGTGTCACGAGCTGAGGTAGGCGGTGGCCCCAGCCATCTTCCTCCCTGCCCCACACGCTTTCTGTTTCCTGGTGCCCCATCTTGGAGGCCCATGTAGCAGGAACACGTGTGGCAAAGCAGTGCGCTTGTTTTTGGGGAAGGAGAGTGGGGCTTAGAGCCTGGGTTCTGGGGCACCCTGAGCAGCATGCCTAAGTCTCAGTTTCCTAGTGGGCCAGTGAGCTGGGGTTGAGGAGGGGATGAGGTTGGGAAAATACTGAGGGATCAAGCAATTGATGAGAGAGAGAGAGCCAGAGCCAGAGTCAGAGACAGAGACACAGAGAGAGACAGAGAGAATACGCTCAGCCCCTCCCCTGATTGCTTGCAAGTCAAGGCCTGAAGCTTTCATCGCCTCCCACAGCCGTTATCCAGCCCCACGGTAATTGCCATCATTTCAAGCCTGGGTAATGCCAGGCAGATCAGAGCGGGAAGGCTCCCTCGGGTGCGGTGGGAACATTAGGCACAGTTATAAATGTCAGCAGCTGACAGCTTGTCAGGAGCCCAGGGTGAGGGCACAGACTCCCAATGCCCTGATCCAGCCCTCCTCCCTCCTCCAGGCGGCGAGGCCATAGCACTGTGCGCCTGCCCAGCACCCTTCTGCCCCTTCAGTTCACCCCCACTCAGGGGACAGACCTGGCTACGCAGCTTACCTGTGCCTGGGGCACGTGTCTTGCCCTCTCTGAGCCTCACCTGTGAAGTGGGCAAGGCGCTCAGTCTGGGGGTGTGGGCGCTGACCCTGTCGGTCCTGCTCCGCCCTCCCAGTGACATTAGGAGATAAATGCTCCTTTATCCCAGTCATCAGAAAAGAAGTGTAAGGTGCCCAGAGACAAAGTTCCCCTCTGCCTTGGTTTCTCTGTCTGCAAAACAGGAGTTGGGTAAGAAGGGGAGTCTCTGGGGGTGCTTCCAGCCCTCACAGGCTCAGACTCCAGCCTGAACTTCCGGTTAGAGATTCAGCATCAGGCAGGGAGACAATGGAATGAGACCGAAGGAAGGAGCTGGACAGGAAGTGGCTGCTGGGAACCCAGGGTGGAGGGACCAGGGGTCTGGGCCCCCGACTGAGTACCATGGGCCTTGGGGAGCACAGTGGAGGAGAAGATGCAGGGAAGCCAGGCTCAGTGACAGCAGTGAGCCCGGTGCTGGTACAGCCCAAGTGTCTGCTGCCCGTCACTGACAGCTGTCGGGTACCAAAAGTCACACTTCAGAGAAGGAAACAAATGGAGAGGAAGAGAGAGAGTGGAGTCAGGGGTGGAGTTGACAAGGGCATTTTTCTCCCACTGAAATAGCCCATGGGGTCCCTTTCTCGGGCTTTAGCCAAACTCAGGGGGTGTGCAGTTGGTCCTACGGGCCTCTGGTACGCACACAGGGTCCTCTATGAGGATATGTGGAAGGGCTTGGAGTCTCTAGGAAGGAGACTGGCACCACTGGGTGTCCCTCCCTTCATTTCCCAGTACTTTATTATGAAGCTTTTAAGATATGTGGAAAACTGAAAGGACTGTAGTGAATGCCCTTTAATCACCACCCAAGATTTTTAACACTGTGCTGTGTCTGCCTAGTGGCCCTCCCTCTCTCCCTCCCCCCTCCCTCTGTTGTTCCATCCATTTGTTCCTCCATCCCTCTCTCTATCCATCTATGCATCCTTCTATCCCTTCTTTCTTCCATCTTTTTCTCCTTCCATTCCTTCTCTATCAGTCCATCTTATTTTTTGAAAGACAAATGGCCCTGACTTACCATGGTTTGACTAATCATTTTTTGACTGTGCAAGGGTGTGAAAGCGGTGTGCATTCAGTAGAAAACCATGCCTGAATTGTGAGTTTGGATTTTTTTCCAGACTGGCAATTTGTGGTGCCATCCTCTCTGGGTGCCGAACAGTCGGCTCTCTGCAGCTACCGATCGTAAGGGCTGACAATACGTTGCCAGCAGTTCTTCGAATACTGTGTTTCGTGTCTTCACTTCCTATCATATCTATAAGTATCCATCTATGTCTCTGGTACCTATTAGCCACACTGCTTTTCTTATTCAGTGCAGTGTTCAGTGCATCACATTACGGAACCAACACTTAAGTACACAGCAGGCTTTGTGCCAGGTGACTTGCCAGGTAGGTCAGACTGAGCCATGTGTGAGGTCAGGCGAAGTCAGCGCATCTTTTGCTTAGTATATTTTCAACTTGCAGTAGGTTTATCAGGGCATAATCCCACTGTAGGCGGCGGAGCATGTACTTTTCAAAGTGAGTTGCACATGAGTTCTTTACCCCCAGACACCAGCAAGTGTATCATTAGCTGGAGTTCAGTTCTGTGTTTCTCAAGTTTCCTTCTTTAGGATGAAATTTATATGTAAGAAATGGGGCACATTCCAAGGATAGCAGTCAGTGAGTGCTGACAAGTGTGTACCCCTGCATAGATTGAGCCCCTCAGGCAGGATCACCATCACCCCCAAATCCTTCTCCTTGCCCTGCCTCTACTGCCATTCATGTTCCTTCCCTAGAACAGCTGATGTCTGGCCTTTCCCGCCATCACTTAGTATCGCCTGTTCTAGAACTTCTTATGAATGAAGTCACGCAGCATATGTTCTTTTCTTTTCGTTTAGGCTGGCTCCTTTGGCTGGTTGTGTTTCTTTTGAGACGCATCCATGCTGGGGCATGGAGCACCAGTCTACTCCTTTTTTTTGCTCACTAGCACACTGCAGTATGGAGAGATCCCATTTATTTACCTGTTCATTTGTTGATCCTTTGAGTTATTCCTTTTGGAGCTACTATGAATAACACTGCTGTTAACATTTGTGTGTGAATCTTTGTGTGTACATATTTTGCATTTCTCTCATGTAAATGCTTAGGAGTAGAGTTATTGACCTTCTTACTTTCATACATATATATATGTATGAAATATATGTCTATATAGAAATATATATATATATAGAAAGAGAGAGGCAGAGACAGGCAGACAGAGACACAGAGACAGACAGAGACACAGAGACAGAAGTGTAGGTAATCAGAATGCAGACGCTTTGAACAAACATCATCCTCTTCCTATGTAGGGAGACTTGGCATAGATGGAGCCAGACCTGGTTCAAATCCTGGTTCTGTCTCTTGTAAGCTGTGTGCCTTTAGGCAGGTTTATTAAACTGTCTGAGCCTCCTCTATAGACTAGTGCTGGTGATAAAGGTCAGCTTAGGGTTGCTGTGGAAGTCCCTAGAGAAGAGATCTAAAAGGCAGAGCCCAGGACTTGACTCCCTCTGGGTAATGACCAATATAAACTTGTCCTCCCACGCATTTACTTGTATGTGTCCTTCAGTGTCCAAGATCTGGTGCCTTCTCTGTGAACACTTTCCTGAAAAATCTCTATGAAAGTGGAAAGTATTCACTGGCTATTTTTCACAAACCAGTGTGGCTCTGAGTGCTTCATGGCTCTTGACTCATTTGATTCTCCCAACAACCTCATAAAGTAGCTTATAATCAAGCCTAGTTAATAGGCACAGAAAGATCCAGGGATTTTCTCAAAGTCACACAGCAAGTAAGTGGAGAGGGTACAATTAGACTCACCCAGTGTGGTAGATCTCTGTAGATTTGCTAACACTGGACACTGCGCATAAATGAATGCCTACATTACATGGCCTTAGGGTCAGGTTTCTGGCTCTTAGCCTCCTGTTTCCAGGATCTGTCTGTGCTGTGTCCTTTTGGAGTCTGTGTCAGAACTCCATGAATAAAGAATATCCCATTGCTATCATTGCCACATAACTTATCAGTTCTTCTCTGATGGACATTTGGGTTGTTTCCACTTTTGGTGACTATTGACGTATAAGCTTTTGTCTGAGTATTTGTTGGGATCCTGTGGGCACTTACCCAGGAGTGGAGCTGTGGTCACAATGTCACTCTGTGCGCAGCTTCTTGAGGAACTGCCTCAAAGGGTTGTTTGTGGAGCCTCATGGGGGTTATGGCTAGAGAGGAGGATGGTGAACTAGAGATGGTTTTGCGATGCCTGAGGGTGTTTCACTGAACAGCAACAACAATGTCACTAATCTTTCACAATTGCTCCCTGTCATGCCAAGCCTCCTCTTCATATCTAGTCATCTTGGGGATATCTCGGCCCTTTCCTAAGCACCCCTTCCCTGCCCTCTCAGAAGTCTGACCCTGTGAAGATCCCTTCTGGAATGGGTGTGATGTTCTACAAGCAGCCGGGTCAGGAATGTATGCAAGAGTCACAGATGCCTTGGTGTCAGCCCAGGACCCTGTCTCTCTTTCCCTGCAGGGGCCCAGACAGGGTCCACACCTCACCCACCTTCCTTCCCTGGTCCCTGTGGCTCAGCAGGAAAGCAGGACCTGACTGGTAAAGAGAGGATGAGTGGCCTCATGCAGGGGTCACTCATTCACATCAGGAACGCAGTTCATCCTGGTCATAAGGTCCCTAACAACTGCTATACAACTTACGGGGCCTAGTCTAGAAGGAAACTGCAGGGTTTTCATTCAAAAATTGCAAAGAATTTCAACTCAAGAATACTGGAGGGCTTTTGCCTGCCCAGGCCTTGCCCCTATGAAGCCGGCTATCCCTGCTCTCACGGACGGAATGTTCTGGAATGTGGCTCTGCCTCATCTGTGGTCACTGATTCCTACCTTGGCAGTGGACAGACCGGCTGAGAGTGGCTTGCAAAGCTGTGGAGAACACCAGGCCATAACTTCTGTGCTGGGGCCCAGTGCCACACTGCAGCCCTGAGGAGAGGGTGCCAACTGTAGAAATGGCTTCAGGGTGAACCAGGTGTGTGGTTGTTTCAGGAAGAGCCCAGCAAGACTGTCCTGGCATCAAGACGGGGAAGGGAGAGCTGGCTCATTCCTTCTACTCAGCCTCAAATGCAGCCAGACAGCTTGCTTCACACTCCCAGCACCACGCTTTAGGAAGTGACTCTGCAGGGACATAAGGAATACCTTCTGATGGCGCAGCAGGGTGATAGTTGATAACAATTAATTGCAGATGTCAAAAAGGTAGAGGAAATTTTGAATTTTCCCATCACAAAGAATTGATCAATATCTGGGGTGATAGATATGCCCACTTAGCCCTACCTGATCATTACACATTATCTCCATGTATTGAAATGTCACAGGGTACCCCACATATATGTACAATTATTGTTTTCATAAAAAATAAAAATACATTTGAGAAACAAGAATTAATGCTCTAACCAGTCAGCGTCCTTTAGTTCAAAGAGATAGATTCCTTGAGAACATGCAATTTTGAGTCTCACTGGATTTTTTTCTGCTTAACAGACGTAAAATATACACGTGTGTATTGGTCAGCTTTTTGTTACTGTAACAAATAACTGATAAAATCAACTTATGAAGAGGAAATGAGTTTTGCCCATGGCTTTGGAAGTTCCAGTCAATGATGGGTTGGCCCTGTTGCTTTGGGCCTGTAGGGCTGCATCATATCTCGGTGGCAGAAGGCACAGAGCAAAACTCTCACCATGAGAAAAAACTCAAAAGAGAAAAAGAAGTGGCCAGGGTCCCACACTCCCCTTCCAGGACCCATCTCTTAAAGGCTCTGCCACCTCGCAATAAGTTGAGGACCACACTTTCCGTACAAGGGCCTTAGAGGGCTGTTCCTGATTCAAAATGTAGCAACTTGAAATGTGCCTTTTCCGTCATTCTAAAGCAAGCAATTCAGTAACACTGAGCAATTCACTATATTGTGCACTCCCAACTCGCCCTAGTTCCAAAACATTTTCATAATCATAGTTCCATACCCACCAGGAGTCACTCTCCATACCCCCATCTGGACCCTAAAGCGATTAAGCTTCTTCTGCCCCAATACATTTGTTTATTCTGGACACTTCATCCCTATGATTTCGAGCACAGCCAGCAGGGTGTCCAAAGATCTGGTGTCCTTTTGTTGGATGGTCATAATCTCTCCAACCACCCTGTGACCTCATCTCAACTTGTGTACCTCACTGGACAATAACCATGTCTTTCAGAGGTGACACTGGGCACCAGAGAAGCTATCAGGATGGCAAGTGGTGTACCTGTTATTCAAAGCTAGGCTGGTTGCCGTCAGAAGTCCTCTCCCTGGGTCACCATGCCCAGTCCCCTGAGTCCCCCATGTGTTGGGCAGTGGGCACGGTGGCTGGAGGGTACAGGTCGGCTTCTTTGTATACAGAGGCAACCATGATCCTCCATGGGAATCCTCAGGGCCTTTTCGGGATCGAGTCTGACGGACAATGGATGTCATCACTGCAGACGCCAGAACGCCTCCACCCAGTCCAATTCGAGACCCTGCAGGTGACAGATACAGCCATTACCTCCATGGGGAGGCTGAGCTCAGCAAGAAGTGGCCCAGGACAGGGTGCTCAGAGGACCAGCCTCTGCTGTGACCTCAGTGAGGGAGAAGAGCTGGGAGGAGGACTCGGGCAAAACACCCAGAGAGGTAAGATGGAGAGGAAAGGAATCCTTTACCTTGGTCTGGGCTTCAGGGCAGGACTCCATGTGTGGTTCCTTGAGCACTGTGGAGGCTACATGTGATATTTATCCCACAATGAACCATCCAAAAATTAAAAAGAAAAGTCCACACAAATACTTGTAAATGAGTGTTCAAAGCAGCACTATCCACAGTAGCCCAAAGTCAGAAACAACCCAAGTATCCTTCAACAAATAGATAAATAAAATGCCATCGACCCATACAGTGGACTATTACTTAGCCTTCCTGAGAAAGGAAATTCTGACATCTTCAACACAGATGAAGGACATTGTGCTCGGTAAAATAAGCCAGCTATGGCAGGACAGAGGTTGTGTAATTCCATTCAGAAGAAATGTACAGGCTAGGTGAGATCCATAGAGACAGAGATTGGCTGCCTGGACCTGGAGTGTGGGCGGGAGCGTTGAGAATGCGGGGATTGCTTCTGAGGGGATGAAAAGGTTCAAAAATCAACTGAGGTGATGACCGTGAATCGACCCAAAACCATCAGGCGTGCACTAAGCCTCGGGTTCAATCCCTAGTGTGGCAAAACAAACAAACAAAAAATGCAGCCGTCATTGTATTTATGGTGCTGAGGATGGAACCCAGGTCCCTGTGAACAGTAAGCAGACACTGGACCACTGAGCCATAACTCCAGCCCAAAGCCAGCACTTTCACTGGGTCAGTTGTATGGTTTATGAATTATGTCATGGTAAAAACTTTTAAAAATCAGTTAGGACCAAGAGTGTGATTCAGTGGTACAGCACTTGCCTAGCATGTGTGAGGCCCTGGGTCCCATCCCCAGCACCACAAAGGAAAATAATCAAGTTCAATCAATCAAAGAATTGGTAAGTTCTCCTCTTCCAGCCCACCTCTTCTGCCTGGGGGAACAGGTGACAGCCTCTCTTCCTCCCTCCCACTACCCACTCTGTTTATTTACCCAACACAGATGTTGATAGATGCTGGACTGCAATCAATGATCCCCTCACAGATGCCCCCCAGGCTGGCTATCCATTGCCTACTGAGACATCCCATAGGCCAAAGTGGTGGCTCTCAAGGATCCTACACAGTAACCTGACCTGGCAGAATTAATCCTGGTGGGTCAGGGAAACGATGTCTTAGCTTCGTGTCCCAAATAATATTAGAAGATCACATCAGAGTTCCAAGGGGCAGAACATCCCTACTTTAAAGACTGGGAGGAACCAAAGGGTGGCCAGATCCAAAGTCTCCTAAAACACAGTGGCAGGGCCTGGTGAGTAGCTCAACAGTCTTAGGCCTCTAGGCTGCTTCAGTGCCAGTCCCCACCCCACCCAAACACCCGCTTCAGGCCCTGCTGTACTCTCCTTCAGTGGGACTCAGTTCAGAGTAGACCATCAGCAACCTGCCCACAGCCAAGGCACCCAGTGAGTCCTCATCTTATTTAATGAATTAGGAGTCCTTGGTGCAGGGAGGAGACCCACTGGCCCAGGTTATGTGTCCCAAGCGCAGAGCATTTCATTAAACACATTGTTTCCCAATAATCATTCTTGTTCAGCAAGGAACATAGGAAGACACATTATAATCCTCTGCTGCTCTGCTTAAAACACAAAACTTACCACCCAGAACCAACATTCCCCAACTACCCCAGGGACCTTTAGTTTGCTGTTGTTTCCAAAAGTCTCATGCCACTGGAGAAAAGGAACACAGGTCAGCTTGCTCCTTCAGTGAGGGAGCTGGGGCTAGGTGTATCAGGTGGAGTCCCAGACAGAACAAGGAGGAAGGTCCTGGATGGTTTTTGGCTCAGAGATGCAGGTAGGGCCGTAGCGCTGGGTGTCATGCCCGATCATCAATCCAAGGGAGGGAGCAGCCTCAGAGATGGGAGCTAGGACCATGCAGGGGGCCTCAATAAGAATGCACTGGGAGCCAGGGGCCTTACAGAGGAGGATAAAGTTACCAAGACAGAACATAAAACCCGGAGCATCCTGAGGTAGACTCAGCAGTGGAGGCCTCCAAGTGATGCATACACAGGTGGAAATGGAAAGTGAGGGCATTCGTGTTCACTCTGTCTGCCAGGGAGTCTGGGGCCAGTAGTGACCAGCAGCAAGGGGGACGTGCCCTGCACACAGCTTGGTTTCTTTCTTTCTTTGCTTATTTTGCTGGGATGGAACTCAGGGCCTTGTGCATGCTAGGCTGGTGCTCATCCATGAGTCACACCCCAGCCCTGGATCTTGGTTCCTAGAATGCTCTTTCAAGTGGCATCTGGGAGAACAGGCTCAGTCTGGGGTAAGGACAGGGAAGATAGAACCTGGAACATCGTATTTTGCCCAGAAAGTAAAATGGCCCTCAGAGAATGATCAGGATGTACCAGAAAGCTACAGGCGCTGCCTTGAAGCGGGCTCCTGCTGGCCACATAGGACTATTGTGAGCATCAAAATAAACAACACAAGAATAGAATTTAACCCAGTGAGTGATCAGGAACGGTAAGCCCTTGTAGATATATGTCAGTGAGTGAATAAATGGAGCAAGCAATGGAATATTTTTATCCTCTCAAAATACCTCTCCACCGAAGTACTTTTGGACAAAGGGGACAATAATCACTTAACATTAGAGAAGTCTGCAGACACCATCTAGTCAAGCAGTCCCTCTCCTGGGTACCACTGCACCGTCCCCCACCAGTACCTCTGCTTTTCCTGCTCTGGGGCTTCGCTTCCTTGCTCCCCACCTGAGACTTCCTCCCCTCTCTTCTCCACCTGCTGAGGTCCTGCCTGGGACTCAGCACTTGGCTCACAGGCCAGCTGCCCTGCAGTGCTCTCTCTGATCATTCTTGCCAAAAGCAATTTCAGAACTGTTTCATTCATTCATTCAGGACTATTATGCTCCTACTGCATGCTGAGCAGGAGGGTTGCAGTGGTTGATTGATTAGTCAGGGTGAGACTGTGTACCTTTGGTAGGAAGTTCCTTTTATGTGTTAAGGCCAGATCAGGGTGAGTACATTTCTGGCAGAAGCCTTTGGACATGGGATGTCCTGAATCTAGGTAGCCAGAGAGACAGGAGAGGCTGGGGTCCCAATATGTCCTTTAAGGATATGCTTCCGGTGTCCTGGCTTCTTTATGTCAGTCTCCTAAAGGCTCCATCTTCCCCCAGTAGTGCCACACACTGTCAATGCAGACTTCAGCTTATGAACCTTTGGGGACATTCAAGATCCAAACTGTAGCAATAAATATGTGCTAAATATTTCTGGGACATACTTATTCTAAAAATTAATTTTTTTTTACCTCAGAACTGGGAATCTTCTGTAAGCATCCATGTGTACATTTTTCTCCCTCTGTCTCTGCCATCTCTACCTGTGACTCTTCCAATTCCAACGGCTCTGACCACTGGTACCCCACGGTCTAGAAGGGCTGGGGAACACACCCAGCAGTAGTGACATGTCTTGCATATTTGAGCTCAGGACAGATCCTTTTTAACATCTTCCTCCTCTACATGGCAAAACTATATCTAGTGAGCATCCTGAAACCCACCTGGGGGCATCTACCCGCCTTTTCCCTGGAGCACTGTTAGAGAAGGAGAGGAGCATGTGGCTCCTCCCTGCCTTTCGTGGGTCTTTGGGCCATTGCAGACCTTCCTGCTCAGAATCTCGGCCCTCACCATCGTCTTCCTGGGCTGCCAGGATTCCCTGGAGTATTCTCTATTTTATGTATTTATGTGTTTGCTCTTAGTCTCTTTCCACTAAAATGCCAGCTCTACAGGGGCAGGAGTTTTGCTTGCTTTGTTCCCTGCCCTTTCCACGGGGCCAGAAGCTTACCTTCCAGATGGTAAGCACCTGATAAATGTCCCCCCAGTGAATGAATAGGTTGGGGTCCACAATAGGTAGTCTGAATGGAATCAAGTAAACAGAAAAAGCATCTTAACCAGAAACCAGACCTACTGCACTGCAAACCAGACCCTAACATTTTAAAATATCTTTTTTTTTTTTTAATTCATAAAACAGTCTAGGGGGCAACCCACTCGGAATCCCTTTGGTCTCTCTCAGGCAGAAGCTTTCTTACTCTCACTAAATATATTCTGCTCTTAACCTCCATTGTTCCTAAAATTCATTCTTTGATTTTAGAGAACACAAACTCATACCAGACATCTAGTAGGTTGGAAGTTTCTTTCCCCTATATCAGCTGGAGGTTTTCCACTGAGATCATTGGACAGACACACAGGCAACTCAGTGCTGAAGACCCTTACTCCTTTGGAATGCATTCTTAAGCACTAGAAGATGTTTGACCCTTCCATGTTGGAAAACAGTCATTTGATATTTCTCCGCATACCCCCTCGAACCAAAATGGAATGCAGAGGGAAGCATTAATTATGATGCCATTTTACAACTAGAGGCATACTATAAAAAAGAAGGAGAATGGTCAGAATTATCTTATGTTCAAATCTTCTTTACATTAAGAGATAATTCTTATTTATGCTCAAGGTATAATTATAATCCTTACGAGACTATCCCCATTCATAGGTCTCTTTCTCTCAGTGACTTAAGACTTAAGCTAGAACTAGGAAAATTTTCAGGTGACCCTGATAAGTACATCGATGTCTTTAGAGGATTTACTCAAGCCTGTAAACTAGATTGGAAAAATGTAATGTTAATCTTAAACTTCTAATGAGAGACAAACGGCATTACAAGCTGCTATTGCATTTGGAGATGAATATCATGTTGCTAATTTTAGACAGCCAGAAGATTGACAGCCAGGGGAGCAACCAGTTCCCCCTGGCACACAAGCAGTTCCCACCCAAGACCCTTACTGGCCTAGCAACCAGACAGAAAATTAGAGCAAGAGACATTTTCAAACATGTATTCTTATTTATTTATTTACTTAAGAGAAAAAAAGACACAGAAAAGAAAAATAAAAAGCAAAAGAGACAAACAAAAAACAACAATAAACCCAAAGCAGTAACAGTATAGGTTTTCAAAACAAGATGATAGGAATTTAACAATGGTTGTAATATTGCATATTGTTACCTTCAGAAGAGTTGCTTAGATTACCAATATAGATATGCAAAATTGCTCTAATCATGAGTATTAACTGTTCTTTTCCAAGACTAATAGAATTAGTAGTATAGTCATCTTAGCTATCTTATGTATATATACACAAATTTATATCTTTTTCCTTTTCTCTTTCTTCTTTCCTCCTTTCCTCTATCCCAGTTACTTTTCCTCTTTGAGCAGTTTCTTACCCTTACACCATATTTATTGTAGATTTTGGATTGAATTTGCTCTTTCAGTTTCTTACACTGGAGAGACAATATGGTATTTACACATGTGAGTTTGGTTTATTTCACTTATGAGTATGATCTCAAGTCACGTCCATTTACTTATAAAAGCCTCGATGCAGTCTTTCTTTATAGCTGAGTAGTACTCCGTTGCATAAAAACACCACATCTTTTTTATCCATTCCTTGATTGATGAGCACTTGGGTTGTTTCCAAGATTTAGCTATTACAAATTGTGCTGCTATAAACATGGGTGCACATATATTACTGTGGTATGATGTTTTCAGTTCTTCTGGGAAAATGCCCAGAAGCAGGATAACTGGGTCAAATGGAACCTCTAATCCTAGCTTTTTAAGGAAACTCCACACTGATTTCCACAGTGGTTGCACCAGCTTACACTCCCACCAACAGTGGAGAAGAGTTCCTTTTTCCCCACAGCCCCTCCAGCATTTGTTATTGGTTGATTTCTTGATCTTGGCCATTCTTTCTGGAGTGAGATGGAATCTCAGTGTTAGACATACTCTTATAGGTCTAAAAAAGACAAAAACCAAGCCCTCTAGTTATTTTAGATTGTCAGTTATTTTTCAGGAGAGAGCTTAAATCCCCTCTGACTTCTTAGACAGTTTACCAGAGACACCGGTAAAATATACTTCCCTAGATTCTGATTCAAAAGAAGGACAGATTTTGCTTAAACAAGTTTATTACCCAATCTCAGATATTAGAAAAAAGTTTCAAATGATAGCCTTTGCTCCAGATAGTTCACTTGATACTTTAGTAAAAGTACCTCCTTAGTATTCTGCAATCAGGACTATGAGAAAGCCAAAGAGAAAACAAAGAGACAGAAAACAAATAGCTGCCCTTGTTGCAGCCTTAAAAGAAACAGACCTAAACTCTGATTCTTGAGGCTCCAAGAAGAGCTCAGTGACTAGACTCAAGTGCTACTACTGTGGAAAGCCAGGCCACCTTAACAGGGACAGCCTTAAGAGCACCCCCCAACCGGTGCCCTAACTACAAAGGTGACCACTGGAGGTCAGTCTGCCCTCTGAGGTCAAGGCCCCAGAGTTCAGAACCATCCTGTCCATTGGTCCAGCAAAACTGAAGGGCCTTGGGGCACTCTGCCTCCTCCTTCTGGCCAGATTGTCATCTCTACCTGTCATCTCCATGGAGGAGCCCTGAGAAATCATGACGAGAAGTAAAAGCCAGCCTATTTCTGGACGTGGGCACATGTCTCTTTGTCCTTCTCAACTCTGGTCTTCCTTCCAGGCATCGTACCTCAATAAATACAGTCACAAAAAAAAAAAAAATCTTGCTTAAGCTGTAACTGGAATAACTTTCTCTTCACCCATTCCTTTTGGTTATGCCTAAAAGCCCAGCTCTCTTCCTAGCGAGAGTTTAAATATATACATCCAAGTTGCCAAATAATCAAAATGATGCTGAGACTGGTTTTTACAAATACAGTACATATTGTTGTTCATGTACAAAAACTTAAAAGTTTCTCATTGGTCAAAATAATGTATTTATCTGGTTCTTCATATGTCATTTAAAATTCAGAGATAATTATAACTAAAGCTACAGGGACTTATGACAAAATGTCAGACTCCATCAATAAAAGCACTTAAGAGCCAATGGGTTACAATTGCTATGCCTTAGAAACAGTTTCTAAACTGACCTGTCAGCTCTGATGCTCATGCTTTGATTATACAGGGCTTTGTATATATACTTTGATTATACAAGCTTTGATTAAAATTTGTTTTTGCCCAAAGGATGCCAAACCCCAAGTAATCATACAGATAAAACCAATAACAAATACGATAGATTTCTTTTAGATTCTTTTTACTGGGATCCACCAACTCTTATCCAGAGAGAGTTATATGATACATATTGAGCCTTAACTACACTCAACAGGCCTTAAATGACACAGCACCTGGTCTCTCCTAAATAAAGAAGTGAAATTAACTAGACAGGCTGACTTAGTTACTTTTTTCTCATTGCTGAGACAAAATACTTGACGCCCAAAATTAGGAAAGGAAAGGTTTATCTCTTACAGTTCTTGGGGATTTCAGTCCATCCTCAGTTGGCTCCAAGGCAGTGTGGTGTAGTGGGGCAGCCATTCAAGGCGGCCACCAAACAGCAAGGCAAACGGGCAAGAAACAGAGACACGCCTTCCTCCCGCCCTTACACTGTAGGTCAGTTCCACCTCTAGCCAGGTGCAGCACTCACGTCACCAATCCCAGCACCAGACAACAAACCAATCACAAATGCCAGACTCAGCCCTGTCCATGATTACATGAGGCTTTGCGGGGGGACACAGAATCAAACCCATTACCAGGCCATCTTCCAAAATCGGATGGCATTCGATGGTCTAACAGCAGCATAAGGGGTACTTGTGCAATTGTAAAGACTGAATGCTTTGTGTATATTCTTGACCCTTTTGCTAATATTTCAATAGGTATTCAAGATATTAGATGACAAATTGATGACACATCAGACTCTAAGATTCCTTGGACCTTATCCTTACTCTCCTTATGGGAAGACATTACTAGCTCCTATTGGTGGAGATCTTTGTTAACTGTACTCATAATTATCCTGTTGATTCTATTATTTGGGCATGTATACATAAGTGTTTCTTTGGCTTTGTCTCCTCCAGACTTAAAGCTGTACGCCTACCCAAGATGAAGATGCCTGGTTTCTATCAAGGGCCTTTAAATAGAACCTCTGTAGATTATCTCTGACTGCCGATCAACAACTATGATGCCCTTTAGCCTAAAGAATCCAGATGGGTCATCGCCCATTTCTCCCTCATGGCAGTTTGGGGTACTTCTTCAGAGGGGAGAATGTCATAGGCAGCTGAGCTAATTAGAAATATTATAGGCAGTCAGGCAGGGCTAGGCCTTCAAAGGAGCCAGTGCAGAAGACTAGGTATTTTCCAAACATGCAGGAGACAAACACCTCCACTGTGGGCCAGATCTCAAGACAAAATGCAAAACAAATGCAGCCACATTCTAAGTCTAAACATCAGGGATTGATAGTCTAAATAGGTATGGATCACCTTGAGGAAGCCAGGAGTCACCATCCCAGCCCCCTACAGGAAGAGTCACTGTTCTTTAAGCATGCCCACTTGCTACGTGACTCACTTCCCCATTTGTCTTCAATCAATTTTACCTGAACAATTAATCTTATTGGTTGATCATAGTTCTGTCCCACCTCATGCCCACCTTGTGAGTTCCTATTTTCCCCCCACCTTAGACCCACCTCTCCTAGAATCCCTAGAAAGGGCAGGGTCCTTGGCAAGCCACTAGGGACCCCTTCTGTCTCTCTCTCAGACAGAAGCTTTCTT
This sequence comes from Dasyprocta punctata, assembly GCA_004363535.1. NCBI lineage: Eukaryota > Metazoa > Chordata > Mammalia > Rodentia > Dasyproctidae > Dasyprocta > Dasyprocta punctata. Next base: position 27,543 of record RJWM01006393.1, read on the forward strand.
ACTCTTAATAAATATATTCAGCTCTTAAACAGAAAAAAGAAGAAGAAATAGTCTAGGGCTGGGGATTTAGCTCAGTGGCACAAGCACCTACTTGGCAACTGTGAGGTCATGAATTCAATCCCTGGAACCAGAAAAAAAAAACCCAAAAAACAAAACAAAAAGAAAGTAAGAAAGAAAGAAAGAAAGACTCTAACATGCCACACAGTCATAGAAATTGTCAACTGGTGACCAACTTTGCTTCCTGCATACCGTCACCCATTTCTACTCTTCCTAAGTTACTGAGTTAAAAAGAAATCACTCCCTGATTTAGCAACTTAGTGGTTTAACAAAACGCCAGTATCTGTGGCTCAAGATTCTGGGTCCCGCTGACTGGGACCTCACACTCAGGTTCTCTGATTCAGTATGGGCTGAGGCTCCTGTTTCACTGAACATTGGGTCGGGGAGAGCTTCTCCCAAGCCTGCTCAGGTCGCAGCCCCTCCCAGGCTGGTGGCCAGGTGCCTCCCCAGGTCCATGGCCTGGATGGTCTGTCCACAGGCAGCTGCCAGCCCTGCAGTCAGCTTCCTCAGAGGCAGCCCAGGTGAGACAGGAGGCACTGTCTCCTATCATCTAGTCTCAGGAAAAATATCTGGTCACTTTTTCAGTGTTTTACTCACTAGATTTTTCTATCCACCAGGTGAGGGATTGCACAAGTGTGAACATCAGGAAGCACAATCTCGGAGAGCCATTTCTGGGACTGCTTGCAATGTTGGATTGTTGATACGGGGCCTGTGAGGGAACTTGTCATGAGGTGGAGGCTTCGTGTGTGCACCCCTCAGCCTGTCTTAATTCTGGCTGCTCTGTGTGCCAGCGGTGTCCCTCTAATTCTCTCAGGTGCAGCCTGGATTGGTGGGGGGCTAGGGTCCCCAGGGGAGTGAGAGTGGTATGTGAATTCCAGCTCTGCCCTCTGCGTTCTGTGTAGTTCTTCCCAGGCCCCCCGTGGAGCTGAGCTTAGAGTGCCCGTGGTGGTCACCAGCTCCACACTGGCCTGCTTGTTTCTGGGCTCTTCTCTGCTGGGACGGTTAGTTTCTAAGTTATTTCCCTGATGCTCATGTCCTGGGGAGTCCCTGTCCACAATGAATCCAGGCTGGTCTGTGTTCCCAGGGGAATAGAATGGAGGTGTTGGCTTGAGACTTTTGATCACTACACAATCTTTCTTCCTCTGTGGATCTCTCCTTGACAGCAACCTACCCTTCTATGAGGACCCTCCATAGTCCCGGAGAGGCTCTGAGGCCTTCTGCCTCAATCAGAGAGGTGCATTTGGGCACGGAAACAAACTGTTCAGCCCCAAGGCTGTCTTCAGAAGATCAGTGGCCCTTATCGGTCACTAACTGCAACCTCAGAGAGGCCCGAGCCAGGACCACCAGCCAAGTCCTTTCTGGACTCCTGATTCAGAGATACTGCGAGGGATAAATGCAAGGTGACTTGTTTCAAGCCACCAGATCATGGGGTGATTTGGGACAGAGTAGCAGACCTCAGTGAGACGGTTGTGTTCTTCACCTCCCCACTCCTGCTTCACTCTAGCTACCTGCGCCATGCCCTTGCCTGCCCTGCTTCCAGGGGACTCAGGTCAGGGCTGGCATCACAGGAGTGTCAGTCTGTGTTCTGGGCCTGGGGCTGAATACTGAGATAAATCATTTCGCAGGAAGAAAGCTTTACTGTGGCTCACAGTTTGACATCACGCTTACTTGGCCCCAATGTTTCTGGGCCTGTGACAGCAGCACATCATGGTGGGGGAGTGTATGGAAAAGGAAGTCACCTTTGTCAGGGCAGCCAGGAAGCAAAGCGAGAGACAGGAAGGAGCCAGAGTCCCATAACCAAGTGCACGCTGTCAATGACCTAGCTTCCTTCCAGGCCACACCTCCCAAAGGGTCTACCACCTCCCAGTAGTGCCACAGGCCAGGGACCAAGCCTTTAACACGCAAAGTTTGGGGGGGAAATATAAGATCCAAGCCATAACCCAGTGAAAACTTAGGGACAAATTAATGCCCATCAGTGGGAACCTGGACAAGCACAATCATTCCGAGTCCCAGATAGCTGTGCACATGAATGAGCACGAGCTTGATGGTCACTATGGAGATGACCCTAGGTTCCAAAGTGGAGTAGGAAATACGTTTATAAACCCTCAGAACAATCTGCAGTAACATTTACCGACGTGTCTGTGTGTAACAGTAGAAGTACCAAATGTTCATGGGACTAGCAAAGGCCTGTAACAGAGGAGCGATCACTCCTGGGAAATCAGAGGGTCAAGGGTGGGAGTGGAGGAGAATGCAGGAATCACCACTGTATTGAATTCTTTATGAAGGATGGAAGCAAACGTGGAGACAAAGCTTGCTGATGAGGGTCAGGGGTGTGGCCAGTGGCAGAGCGCTTGCCTAGTACGCATGAGGTTCTGCCCCCATCTTTGGGGGCAGGGGAATACAAGCTTGTTGATGAGTACAAAGATATTTGTCCTATTATTTTTTAAATTTTTGGCTGTGTATTTATTGTGTTTAATATTTTTTTAATGAGGGGTGAAAATACAGAGGATGGGTGGAGTCCCACTCCATTTCAGGAATGAATGGTACAGTCCAGTGATAGAGTGCTTGCTTAGCAAGTGGAAGACCTTGGGTTCCATGCCCAGCACTCCCGGAAAGAAAGAAGGCAAGCGTGATCCTACTCAGGTGCCGGCCCCAGGAGCCTGCCCGTGAAAGGTCTGACTTCATCCCTGCCCTATGTGCAGAAGCACAAAGTCTGGGAGTTCCAGAAACACGCCCTGCTCCATTCGGTGAGGGGGACCCTTGCTAAGTGCAGCGCTGTGTCCCAGGGCAGCCAAAGGCCTTCAGGCCACTACTGCCCAGAGATGCTGCTGAGGCTCTGACCACACTGTAGGAGGAGGGGGCACAGGTTCAGAGGCGCATTCTGCCCAGAGCTGGTGGTAGCTCCCACTCAACACTTGCTATTTTCGCAGCTCTTCAGTGCCATTAGTTACAACAGCTCTCCTAAGTAGGTCACGGTGATTACCTTCTCTCAGGGGTGATAATAATCGTCATTGTCCTTGTGCAGCTGCAGGTTCCATGTTAGTGTTCCGCTGTTCCCCGAACTGCCTGGACACAGCAGGGCCCATCGGGACGAAGCCTTTCAGAGAGGCCAGGTGGGCATTCTGCTCAGTCACTTAGAGAAGGAGCCAAGCCCCCACCCTGCCCCAAGGTCAGCTAGGTGTCAGTGGTGGGGACAGGGAGGGAGCTCGGTGTCCTGCAGAGTGGAGACCCCTACCCACCCAGAGGAGCGTGAGGTGGCCTTTGGGTAGGGGACAAGTTCTACTCAGCCATCATAGGGACAGGTGCAGTTCCCCTCTGCCCAGCTTTTGCTATCAGCACCCCATTACCCCCTCCCTTTAGGAACTGTGCGCCTGCCCCTCCACGGGGTCCTGGAGAGCCTGCCAAGCCCACCTTCCCCATCTTTGCTGCAGTGGTGGGCAGCCAGTCAAAAATGGGAACAGGAGACACATTTTCCTAAAAGCAGGTTAGAAGTTATAAATCCAGAAGACAAAGTTGAAAAACGAAACAAAAAAAATCTCAATGTCAAGCTGGAGCCCAAGGTAAATTCAAATTGACAAGATAGCAAAGAAGACTGTGACGTCTTCCTGTGGTAGAACAGGCAGGGCTCAAACCAGGACCAAATTCCGTGGGGACAAGCACAGCTGCTCTTTGCCTGAGACCACTCTGGTGGCCTCAGGAGAGGAGGATACTCAGCTAAGATCCAAGTGCCGTGGGCGCTTGCTGCAAACCCTGGAGAAGCTGCGGAGGACGAAGACCCACAGCCCAGAGTAGAGGGACTAGAGCCCCACTTGGGCCTCCCACACTTCCCCTACTTTATTGCATATTGTTATCCTCTAAATAGTTGTGCAGATTACGGGCCCCAGGCTTGCAAAGTCAATCAAACAACTCAAATGTCAAGTTGCTTCCCTACTTCAGTTATTACCATCTCAGTCTGTGTCCTGTCCAGTTGCTTATGGGGGAGGGGGCAGGGGGTGGAGGCAACTTCGTTGCTACCTCTCCCTGGCCGGTGGGACCTCTGCCGGCATACAGGGGGGCTGCATGACTTCTCTGCTGGTTCTCCCCGGCTGGCAGAGCTGCTGCTGGCACACAGGGGCCAGCCCCGTAGCTTATCTACCATTCGCTCTCTCTCTCTGAACAGAAAATTGAGACCCAGAAAGACACACAGCCTTGTTCACAGGGCCTGTGCTAGTGAGGGGACCCTGTAGCCTGTGTCCCTAATCACTGCCCCACCCTGCCATCCTGGCTCAACTTTTCCAGCCTGCCCATTAGTGTCCTCAGGGAACCTGGCTGCCCAGCCCTGGTAAGGTTGAGTGACACCCAGCTGGGCTCCTGCTCCCTTCCTGCGTGGTCTCACTGCTTGCATTCCTGTGGTCAGAGGGGTCCAATAGGATAGGGAGTCATGTCTCCTCTGCACGCCCCTCTATGTCCCCTCTGCTTCTCAGGATAAGGCCGGAACCTTCCTGAATGCTGTTAGTCCCCTGCCCTGGTTAGATGCCTGTTCTCTCTTCTTCCTGCTCACTTCATTCCAGCCACTCTGGTCCTGCCCCAGGGCCTTTCCACTGGCTCTTCCTTCCTTTTCTACTGGTCACCTGTAGTGCTTGCTCCCTGACTTCCTTCAAACTTTCTTCCAATGCTACCTTGTCACTGAACTTTCCGGCAGCTCTGACAGGCAGGAATGCCCCTAGGGTGGGAAGGAAAACTGTCAGTGTGGGGTCCACAGTCAGGAGCCCTGAGACTTGTCTTTATGCTGTTCTAATCTCCTTCTCTGGCCCAATAGCCTAGGTATCCTTCCATACAGATGCCTTGTCCCCTAAATGACCACCCGGAACAAGCTCCTTGAAGGAGACCACAAACTCTGCAGCACCCAGAAAGGAGAATGGGCATTTCTTTTCCTTTCCCAAGTGTGACCATGGGGACTGGGGCCTGAGAGCAGGAAGGGGTGGGGTTGACCCCTGGAGAAGGCCCCAAGAATGTGCAGGCTGGCTCGCCACAGACCAGAGCTGGGGTGGCGTTCAGAATACTCCCAGTGGCTCCATAAGCCGACTGACCAACATTCCTTGACGGCTCACAGGAGGTCTTGCGGTCCTAGAGGGAGGTCTGTGTAGCTCAGGTTAGGGAGCTTGGGCTATGAATGCCAAAGTGTGAGCATCGTTGCGAATTCTTGCCCCTGGTAGGACTGAGTGTCTGCTGATGAGGTGTGGGTGCTGATCTGAGGTCTAGATGGGAGGTGGGCCAGGTCACAGCTTCCACTGCCAGCAAGGAGCAGAGGCCAGGCAGAGAGCTTTGGTTGCAGCCATTACTGGGTTAAACCATAGCTCTTCTGCCTGCTGGCTAAGTGCATGGTGCTCGCATCTTCCTGAACTTTGATTTCCTAGCCAGTGAAATGGAGCCAATGAGTCTCACTAGGGAGGAAACTGAGTCAGGCAAACACAGGGAGAGTGTGGGCCTGGCAGCGGACCAGGGAAGACAGGTGTCTCACTGGTCTATCTGCCTTGGCTTATTTATCAGGAGCAGCCGGAAAACAAGGCCAGACTGCCCAGAATAGCAATGAAGCTAGGCCATCCAAATAAAGGTTTTAAAAATATGACCAGGAAAAAAAATCAACTTCCTATGTTCACGCTCGACCTCAGGGGTATTGGTAGGGAAAGAACAGGAACCCGCATAAGAGGCTGGAGGGGAATGTTTGCAGCTGGCCACGTCCCTTTGTGACCCCCCTTGGGGGCTGCTGTCCTCTCCCTGCAAGCCATCAGCTTGAGGCCCGGGCACATTGCTACCTCTCTCCACACTCTGCTCTGCTTGGAGGGCAATTTGGCAACCGCTGCCTTTCAATTAACATTGCAGACTTGAAATGGGGCTTGAGGGAAATGGGCGGATGGCAGAGGAGAAAAATAAGCTCCGCATTGGCAGCTGGGCCAAGCCACCTGCTCTGCAGAGACAGGGAACTTAAAGGACCCCAAGCTAGCTGGGAGGAGGGGAGGGCTGCTGCCATACACAGAGTGTCTATGCCCACCTTGCCTCAGCACCTCTGCCCCAAAGGCTGACTTTGCTGGAACTGTCAGCCCTGGCTGCTGACAGGAGGGGTGAGGGTGGGACACAGATCAGCCTGGGCCGAGCAATCCCAGGTGCCTTTCTGCATCCCTTTTGCCCTCAGCCTTGGGCTGTGGGCAGCTCCCACTGCTACTGGCCCTGAGGGTCACTGCTGTCTTGTGAGGGTCTCTCAGGTGCCTGTGGAATGCACGTGGCTGTGTCCTGCCCTGAGCATCCCCAGGAGGCTGAGGATCACCTGTCTAAGGAGAACAGCTGGGCAGGGCCAGAGCAGCCCCTCACGGAGCAGACTTTGAGGAGGAGACCAATGACTAACTTCAAAAATAACACTGGACCTGTGGCTGACATCAGCTGAGGACCAACAGGGCGTCTGGCATATGTGGCCTTAATTTTCCCAACTGCTTTTAAAGTGGACACAAGCATTGCTGTTTGCTAGATAAAGAGACTGAAGGTCTGTGAGGCTCAGTGCTTGCCCAGGGCCTGGAAGGAGGGTGTGTCATTGCTGAGCTTAGATCCACATCTCCAGTAGTTGCCCAGGCTGCTCCCGAGGAAGTCTAGAATCACAGGTGCTGAGTCACAGTCTTGGACAGGGAGGGCGGGAGCGCTGACACTGGGCATCATGAGCCTCTATCACAGATGTCCACAGTAGCATGAAGAGTTGTCTCACCTGCCTCTTTCTGGCTCCATTTTCAGCTTTAAATTGGGGCAGGAAGAGCCTTTATAGGCTTGTTAGGAAGGAAAAATGGAGACGATGGGCATAGCGTTTCATGTCTGGGATGCCTAAACATCCAATAAAGGATTGTTCCACCTCACCTCCCACCTCTTCCTTCCCTGTTGTGAGGATCCATGAGTCTGGACAGCAGAGGGCTTTGGGAGTCCAGTGGCACCTTCCAGGGAGCAAGCAGCTTCCTAGAGACTGTGTCCAAGTCACCGTCCCAGGGAAGTGGACAGTCACACCCACCGTGCAGGGCCTGTGTGATCACCTGAGTTTTCCTGAATTACTGGCACAGTGAAGGCCACAGCCAGCTGACTTGGTGTTGGTGACCGATGCACGGTTTTCAGGAAGATGGGACAGTAAGTTAGAAACCACACTGGGAAGACAACACAAGGCAACACAGGTGAGGCCAGGGTGCCAGGTCTGCTTTGGAGGTGTGGTCCCAAAGAGCCTCACTGGACTCCACAGACATGAGTGGCTCTGTCAGACCCTTCCCCTGACCTCATTTTGCTTCTATGCAAGAAACACTCCTCACAGTACAAGTGACCCGATGTCCATGAGGCTAAGCCAGACAGGAGCGAGACAAGCTTGGTGGGCCATCCCACGTGGTCTACCTGTGACCAGGCATGGCCCACCTCCTGGGTGAACTGTCTCTGGGCAGCTTCTTTGTGGAAGTGAAGCACTGGATGGAGTCTGAGCTGTTCTCATCCCCTCGCCCAGGAACCTATAGCTGGGGAGCCAGCAAAGGCAGAGGTGGGGTGTGCAGGGCTCTGCCCAGCGTGGCTCCTTCCTGGGGATGCAGATGAGTCTCAGCAAGACTGGGTTTCCTGGGTCTCGGCCTAGTGCTGATGGGCACCTACATGTCCCAGTGATGTAGCTCCTGAGGGTGTCTTGGGAGGTTTTGTGCTGTGTTGCTGCCCAGCTAAACCTGGCCCTACGTGTGTCTGGTGACCTTTGGTGTACTCCTGGACATGTTGTGCCAACGGGGAGGACTGGAAACAGGGTTTACAGCTCATTCACTGTTGCCAAACACACCTCTGGGAGATGAGAGAAAAAGCAAAACAAACATAGTCATATCTATTTCCTGGGCACCCCTGATATAGAAAGTTGAAATTTCCTGAAATAGCTCAGTCACAGGTCCCCGTAGGAAATTTCCAAGGGGGACACATTCACCTGTCCCCTACAGAGAAGCGATTCCCTCTGGCCTCCTAGCTCGACCCTAGATGTGTGTGGATTCCTAAGGAAATAACCAGCTGGGCAACAGCTTGCCCATTTGTCTTAGTTACTTTTCACTCATTGTCGAGACAAAATACCTGATGCCCAAAATTAGGGAAGGAAACGTTTATTTCTTACAGTTCTCCAGGGGTTTCAGTCCATACTCAGTTGGCTCCAAGGCAGCATGGCATGGTGGGGCTGCTGTTCATGGTGGCTGCAAGCAGCAAGGTGTGCTGGCGAGCAAGAGAGAGGGCGGAAGCGCGAAAGCAAGCAAGAGGAAGACCCGCCTCCTTTACACAGTATCTCAGCTCCACCGCTGGGCGGGTGCAGCAATCAAATCATCAATCCCAGTGCTACTCAACAAGTCAATCACAAATGCCAGACTCTGCCCCTTCCAAATTAGATGAGGTCTTGCAGGGGACACAGATCATCCAATACACCATTCTTCTGGGAAATGGGAAGGTCTTGTGCAAAGAGGGAACTGCAATTAATATGGCTACACTGTCATGAAAAAAAGCATGAGGGATATTAAGTCGTTTCTGCCCGTTCCTAGCTATGTGATGTTAGTCGCTGCCACTTTAACTCACTGAGACTTGGTTTCCTCCTCTGAGCAATGAACACATTTGAGTTGGCTTCTTGTAGATCTCTCTGTTAGGCTCCAGACATGGTGTCTTCCATGTGAACTAGGGTCAGAGCATGCCTCTTCTCCCATGTAGGTGATGTTACAAGCAAGGGGCTAAGTGAGCTTCACTTTCCTCCTCTGTAAATGTTGTGGGGGAGGAGTCACGGGCACTGCTAAAGTGCTGGGCATGCTGAGATACGAAGCTAGGAGGACAGGACCACAGAAAGGCCAAGGGTAGGACACAATCAGGGCCAGGGATAGGACGCAGGGCTCCTGCTGTTGGTCCTGATCCTTCCCCTTTGTCACCCCTGAGTCTAGATCTCCAGACTCCTTGTTTGCCTGCCCCACTCCCAGTATGCAGAAGAAACAGCCAGGATGTGATACATTCCCCTAGTTCTGTCTCTGCTGTCCTCACCAAGCAGTCTATCCTGGGACCCTGTCACCATGTTAGGGTGTGGCAAAGGGACTTGGGAGGTATGATTACATTAGGAGCTTGAGTGTGATTCTAGGGAGGCAAGAGGCTCAGCTCACAGAAGATGTGGGGATGGAAACAGAAGTCAGAGACAGACAGACAGACAGACAGACAGAGGGGCTCCAGGTGGCCATTGGAAGCTGGAGAAGCAGGCATGTCGATAGTCCCCAGAGGCTCCAGAAGGAATGCAGTGCTGCCTGTCCACTTTGGACAGGAAAAGAATAAATCTGTGCTGTTTTAAGCCATTACATTTCGGTCATTTGTACAGCGGCAGTAGGAAGCTAGGGCGACCAGTGGACTTGTGCTTTCTCCACTCTGCCCTCTGACATGCCCTGCACCCTCTTGCCTGACGGATCATTTCCCCAGCACAGCATTGGCTGGGCCAGCCTGGGAATGCTCTGCGCTCATCATCCCCCTCCCAGCTGCAGGCCCCAGAGGTCAGGTTGTGTCCTATGGCCCTGTCACCATTGGTCACTATGAATCTGGCCTGGGATGAGCCAGTCAGTTTCTGTCCATAGGGAATATAGACTTGGAACCAGCAGTGACACTGGGATTTTGACTCTGTAGCTGCTACCCTAGGTGCTGTGGCCACTATGTTAGGGAGACATGGGGTAGGCAGACCAGTGGAAGGATAGGAGGAGGCCCAGGGAAAGCTACAGGAGATGGAGGGGGCAGAGAGAGTCGGTGACATATAGAACTATGCCAGGAGACACGGGAGAGACAGGGACACATAAAAGAACAAAAGAGATACTCAGAGATGTTTGGAGGCCACGAAAATGAAAAAAGACGGGGCGGGGGGAGACAGAGAGAGAGAGGAAGGAGGAGGAGGAAGAAGAGGGGAAGAGAGGTGAGGTGAGTTGGGAGAGAGAAAAGGAGACACCCACGGAGAAGCCAAGGACAGAAGTGTGTGCCTATAATTTCAGTTACTCAAGAGGCTGAGGCAGAAGGATCAGGAGTTTGAGTTCAGCCTGAGCAATTTAGTGAGATCCTGTACCAAAATAAAAAATAAAAGGGGTTGGGGATGCAGCTCAGGGTAAGTGCATTGAGTTCCGTCTCTAACACTTCCATGAAGGAGAAAGAGAAGGAAAAGGAAGAGGAGGAAGAGGGGAAAGAGGAGGAGGAGGAGGGAAAGGAGGAAGAGGAGAAAGAAATAGAAACACACAAAGAGAAAGAGTCTGAGAGAAACACACACACACACACACACACACACACACACACATTCTGGTATGGGGTCCCCGGTCCAGGACCTACAGGGCTGACTGTAGCTACACCCTAAGCTCAGGCTGTCCCCTTTGGCTCGGAGTGGCCAGACTGGGTTTCAGTTTCTTATAATGGAGTAAGATGAACCCTTCATCCAATCCAGTAGGCCCTGGGTGGCTCAAAGCCTGGCCTTCTTTGCCTGAATCTCTCTCCTGCCCAGACACCTTGGGTGTTTTGTTTGGGAGGGGAGGAAATCATTCTGGATTTACAGAGAAATTGTAAAGACAGTATAGAGAGGTTCCATATAACTCTCGCCCAGCTTTCTCAGAGTTACATCTGCCAGAGACACAGCACAACCTACAGGAGACAGAGTGGGCAGAGAGACATTCTGTAAGAACCCTGGCATGGTTCTCAAAATTAGTAAGTTCAAGTTGTTGAAATCCTGTTCACAAACACTTGATTTGGACTTTACCGTGTTTCCCACTGCTGCAGGAGTCAGCAAGCTTTTCGTAAATAGTCTCAGGTTTGAGAGCCCTGCGATCTTTATTGCAATCACCCAGCTCCAGGTGGTGGCACAAGGGCAGCCCCAGCCGGCTGGGCGTTGGGTGGGAGTGGCCGTGTTCCAGGGAATCTTTACAGGAGCTTGCCGAGGGCCAGGCTTGGCCCACAGACTGTGGTTTGCTGGTTCCTGATCAATGTGCTTGCTCATTTCCCAAACTCACACAGCCATTAACTGTCAGTGCCTCAGCTTTTCCTTATCTCATGGCCTTAGATTTTTGAACAGTATTCTCCAGGTATTTTGCAAAATGTTGCTCAATTTGGACGTGTTCATTTCCCCGGTTAACTGGTGGTTATGCATTACTGGAGCATGAGTGCTGGAAGGATGACGCGTCCCCCGTGCCTCGCGTCAGGAGGTACACAGTGTCAGGGTGTCTCCGAACACGCTGTGACGCTGACATTTCGCCACTTGGAAGTGGGGAGCGTGGTGTCTGCTGGGTTTCTCCCCTGAGAAGTTATTATTTTTCCCTTTGTAACTAATAAATATTTGGGGGTGTTTTGCAACTGTGTAAGTTCAGTTTCTCCTTCAAGCTGGGATCTGCTTGCAAAAATTATTTCTGTGGCATTGAAAGGGTGGCTTTGTTTCTCTCATTCTTTCTGCACTGAGGTGGAAATCTAAGAAAAAATCATCCCTTCTTCCCCATTTGCTTATGCAATCATTTATTTATGTCAGTATGGGCCTGTGGATATTTGTTTCAGTGAGATAAAATCCAGTGCTGTACATTACTATGTTATCCTGATCTTTTGCTCTATAGTCTCAGCCTCAGTTTCAGGAAAGTTTTCTGGGCTGGCTCCTGCAGACACACACACACACACACACACACACACACACACACACGGTCATGCCTGTTCTTCCTTCCCACCCCACCCCAGCTCGCACTGCCTGTCTGCCTGCCCCCACCACACACTCATTCATCAAGGGGAGTTTTCCAGGCATGCTGTGAAGATGCCTGAACATACCGGTGGGCTTGGCCCCACACACACTGGGGATAGGTTCCTGTCTTAGCCTGAGATGTCATCCCAGGAAAGCTGGACTGAAAACTATCCAGCAGTATGATTCGTGGGCCCACAGCACTGTGAGGGGCAGGAGCCAGGAGGTACATGGGGCTGTAGCTCACAGTGGGGGACAGGAGCAGCTCGAGGCTCTCTTCAGCCCACTTCCAATCCCTGGACTCAGTGCCAAAGTGACTAGGGACCAGAATGGGTCTAAATTTCTGCCCTTGAAATACCTCAGCATAGGAATCAAACGCTGTCATGAGATTCAGAGGGGATGAGCCACTCTGGATCCAGTATAGACCTCTGAATGGAAGTGCTGCTGTTAGAATCTGAGGAGGGGAGAGAGAGAGAGAGAGAGAGAGAGAGAGAGAGAAAGGACTTCATGTGAGCTGGTTGAGTGGTTTTCAAGCTGGGTCTCTGAGAGGCGGGGCAGGGGAGCATGGTGGAAGGAGGGCAGAGAGCTTCTTGTCTTTCTTTCTCAAACAGAACGACTCTGCTTCACAGGCTGGGCTTCAGCCATACTGCGTGACTAGAAGGGGCCTAGTGTTGGGAGCTGGATACTACTCCCCCAATTTACTCCAAGGGGTGAGTAGCCTCATGTTAAGGCTTGTGGCTGTCCCCTCAAATCTTACGTGCTCGAGGCAGGCTTGTGGAAGGCAATTGGATCTGAGGGGTGCCCCAGCTGGCTTGCTATTGGGAGGCGGGGCCTGACTACAAGAGGTGGTCACTGGTTTCGAGACCTGGAAAGGTTCCACTCCCTGCCTGGCTCCTTACTTCTCTCTCTGCTTCCTGACGGCCATGACAGAAGCAGGCGTCCCCCACCCCCAGGTCACTCCACCATGCCTTCCTGCCTTGGAACCCACCAACAATGGCCTAAAACCATGAGTCAAACACATCTTCCCTCTTTAAATTGTGGGTTGTGGGAAGAGAAAGATCACCACCTCCTGAGAACCTGCCATGCTGGGTCAGGGAGGATCCAACCAGAAGACAATTAGCCAGGCTTCCTGGTGAGCAGCACAGTGGGTTCCAGGAAGAGAAAAGTCAGCTAAACTTCAAGGCTCTATCCTAGGATAGGGTGGGGGGCTCGGGAGTCAGGTGAGAGCCACTGAAGTACACGGCAGCTGGGATGAGGGCTTATGGACTTGTTAAAAGCCATGCAAGGATCCTGGGAAAGACATCAAAAATGTCCTTGCTGTTCCCTGATTTCCCTTGGGGGCCACCCCTCCCTGACCCAGCTCCAACCTTCATGGATCAGGGGGGAGCCTCACCTCTCTTAAGCAATTATCACCTCTGCCCTGCGGGCCCAATGGTTGACTTAGGGTTGGGCCCATGACACAGTTTCTGCCAGTGTGAGTTGGCTCAAAATCTGTTCAGGGTGAAAGCTCTTGGGTTCATTCTCACTGCCGTAGAGGGTTCCACAGTGCGACTCAACCTCAGCTCATGTGCGTCTCACCTTCTGGGGAGTATTTAGGTGGTTTCCTGTTGGCCGCTAGGATTTGCCAGTTTGTGTGCACCTGGAAATGGAATTGCTGGGCTCTGGGGAACCTTCAGCTAGCCAAGATGGTGCTTTACTGTTCTCTAAGTGCTTGTAGCAATTTACACACCACCAAATGCAGCTGAGCTGTTCAGTCTTCACCATTCACGATGCCATCAGATGCCTTACGCTTTGCCAGTGGAGTGACTGTAAGAAGACTGTGATACCCATTTGCACTGCCCTGATCAAAAAGTTTCAAAGAATTTATTTCTTCCTGATCCCTCTCTAACTATCCAGTCTCATGCAGAGCTACTCATCCTTGTCTGAACTCTTCTGTCTGGATGTCTCAGTGAGACCCATTGTTCCTTCCAGGCGTGGCCAGATGCCACCTCCTCCAGGAAGTCATTATTTATTCCCCTGTGAGGGGAACGCCTCCCTTCAGCCACCCAGGTGGCCAGATTGCTCAGCATTGGCAAGATCACAGAGGGGACCCAGTTCTACCCATCTCTGTCTTCTCTCTTTCCCACTCTCCCTTTGCCAACCTTTGGCATCTCCCAGAATAGGCTCAAAGTGGATTCTGGTTTCCGCTGTTCCCCTCTCCCACTTTGGGTTTATGCCATACCAGGTTGGGAGCAGTTACAGTTTAAACTACCCATTTGAGCCAGGTGTGGTGGTCCATACCAGTAATCTCAGCATTCTGGGAGATTGGAGGATGGCAAGTTCAAGTACTGCTTGGGCAACTTAGGTAAACCCTGGGGATATAGCTCAGTGCAAAGGTCCTGGATTCAATCCCCAGTACTGCAAGTAAACAAAATAAAACAGATCGATCATTGTGAACCAATAGCCCAAAACACTGCCTGGCCCCTACTCTGCTCCAAAGATAGTGACCTTCCAGAGAAATCTATGGTAAAGTTGTTCACCCTGTAGCCTCCAAAGAAAATAGGCCAATCATGTGTTCCCATCCTCTGTACTTGTCAATACGGGGGCGATGATGGGAATGCAGACCCATCTGGCTTCTCTGGGGAACACCAGATTGCAGGAAGAGCTTAGCTGTTTGTCCTTGCTCATCCCCACCCCAGACTCACCAGCAGGCTTAAAGATGGGCCATCATTCATGACCTGCCTCTGCGTGCAGCGCTTATCGGCCCGTGTAAACTTAGACTAGGAAAAATCAGAAAAGCCTGCACCCCCACCAGTTAGTGATGATTCTACCCCAAGAAAGAGATCTCTCTGGGGCCAGCTGCCATGTTCCAGAGCAGTGGTGGCAAACTAGGGAACACATCTTATTCATTTCTGAGACAAAAGATGTTAATGTCTGAATCATTTTTAACTAAACCAAAATCTTGGTATTCAGGTCTAATTGCAGCAGTGGCACCACTATAAATAAGTGAGCTTTGGGTTGTAGTTTGGGCACTTGTCCGTAAAAGGTTCGCCGTCAGTGTCCCAGAGGCTGAAACACCCCGTTATGCACACAGATTTGCAAATCTCAGACTGAACCACCTTTCACGCCCCGCCTCCTCCCCCCAAACTACAAAGCAAAGCAAAGTTCTTAGCTCAGCTCCCAAATGGCCCCAGCATGACCCAAATGGCCCCAGGTGTCCCCTGCAGGGTCTGCTGGTTGGCTCTGCGTGTGCGGCGCAGTGTGTGAAGGAGAGGCACCTTCAGCCGGTGGCTGCAGTGGAAGACCGCAAGTGCCTGCGTCAGCCACTTTGTTGCTGATCTCCAAATTTCTCGAGGGTGCTGACAGAAGGGCAACTTCCAATTATTCTGTGCAGTAGACGTTTTGGAGCAGGCTGGCAGGGAGCAAGAGAGGGATCTGAGGGTGTCCTCTGACTTCAGGGCAAGCACTTAACTGAGCAGAGCCTGTTTCTGTTGAGAAGTGGGGTCAGCG
Source organism: Dasyprocta punctata (assembly GCA_004363535.1). Lineage (NCBI taxonomy): Eukaryota > Metazoa > Chordata > Mammalia > Rodentia > Dasyproctidae > Dasyprocta > Dasyprocta punctata. The sequence continues at coordinate 42,808 of RJWM01006393.1, forward strand.
CCTGCCTGCTCTACTGCACGGCTTTCCTCCTCCACTTAGAATGAGACAGAGTAAAAGCACCATGCGGTAGCGCACTGGCCTAGCATGCACGAAGCCCTGGGTTCCATCCCCAGTCCTGCAAACAGTAACTAAATTTAAAAATTAAAAACAAAACAAAACAAAACACATTTTGGGGATGACCAACATTTTTTGGGGAGGAGGTATTGGTGATTGAATCCAGGGCTTTCCCACTGAGCTACACTGCCAGACTCTTTTTATTTTTTTGAGTCTGGGTCTTGCTAAGTCATTAAATTGCCCAAGCGAGGCTCAACTTTCCACCCCTCTGCCTTGGTCTCCCAGAGGGCTGGGGTTACAGGCGTGCACCACAGCACCTGGGTGGCTGCTGACTTTTTGCATCTTTAAATAGGGCATTGAAAGGCAAATCAAATCATCATCTATCATGACCATTAATATGTGGGGGGGAGCTCAATTTTAATTTACCACTCTCCACTATCTCTTGTCCCAAAAACTGTAGGACATAGTTCCCTAATAAATTTCTGTTCTTTCTGTAATGCTAGGAAAGAGGGTCTGGCTGCCGGTCCCTGCCAGGCCTTCTAGGATGATAGATACACACATTGCTATGGTTTAAGTAAGTCCCCTGAAGATCCCTTGTGGTAGAACCTTTCAAAGGCAGGGCTTAGTGGGACATCTTCCAGTTACATACTGGACGGATGTGCCCTTGAAGGGGGTAGTAGGACCCTGGCCTCTTCCTGTCCTTCCTTTTACCCTCTTTTTTCGGTGTCCTGGCCAGGAGATGAGTAGCTTTGCTCTGCCACTTGCTCCTGTCATGATATGTGTTCCCTCCCCGAGGCCTAAAGGTCATGGATCTGCCCAGTCATGGACTGCAACTTCCAGAACTACAAGCCAAAATAAACTTTCTCTCCTTGTAAATTGATTATGTCAGGCATCTCGTAACAGTAACAGAAAGGTGACTACTACACTCCATGCACTTCACAGACCTCAGCAAACCCTCATCCTGGACAAGTCTTTGGGAGTCACTAGGATTGGGAATGAGCCAAGGCAGAAGAGCTGACTCAGGCCCATTCTACTATAGACCCTCTTTGTAAAAGATTCTCCGCATGCCTGTGTCCAATCAATATCACAGGAGGCCACAGTTCAGGTTTCCACACTGCGCCCTACAGATCAGGCTAAAAACCAAAATGGAGTCACTCATGCTAAAGTTCCAGGTCACCAAAATGGATCAAAGTTGTTTATTAGATCTTCCAAGAAATCAGGAGGGAGAGAGGGAGAGAGGGAAGAGGAACTGAAGGAGAGAGGGAGAGAGGGAGAGAGGGACTGAGGGAGAGAGGGAGAGAGGGAGAGAGAGGGGGGATAGGCCCACTTTTCAACAGTCCAGTGTCAATTGGCACTGTAGCAAACTGCTGTCTCTGTACTTGTCCCACAAAAGGTTACCTGGAGTAACCTGATGTGCACCTATCAGTTATTTATATTCTACTGTTCTATCTCTCTGCTTTACAAGGATAGTAACTTTGAAAGGACCAGTCAGCTTTTTTTTTTTTCTTTTGGGAAGTAGGGCTTCATCTCCAGTTTTATTTCAGATTACTTGGAAGTAGCTGCCTGGAATCTGTATTTTTTGGTGTGTGTGTTAACCCTTCTCTGTCTGTAAAACCAACCTCCTTTCCCTGGCTCAGTGGAACTCTTCTTTTTTTGTGAAATGAAACGTTGCCTGATTCTAGAATAAAAAATAAAGCCAATTAAGTTATTTAAATTTAGTTTGTCTTTTGACATCTGCAATTCACACTACTATAAGAATCATGAATGAAGGGTACAGTCCATTCTCGAAAGAGAGGGTCATCTCAGTGGAGGGTGGGAAAGGAGGCCCTGACATGTGCCCTCTGCCCCTAAGTGCTCAGAATGTGGCTTCTTCTTCAGATGGGGCTTGACCTTTCGACTTTCCACCATCATCCTCACCAGAACACACTGTGTTTCTCTACTATTTTGCCGGAAACCTCAGCAAACTGGGGTGTACCAAGTGGAGCCCAGCAAAGAGGTAACCAGACTAGCCTCTTACGTTTTTGGTTTTTTTTTAAAGAATGAGTTAAGCTACAATCCCCTATGGAGTCAGGCAGGAACATTATGGATGCTTCATGGGATGTCAGGACAGTCCTGACTATCTCTGTGGACCTTCCATTCTCCCAGTGTTATTAGACTGAAGAAAAATTACTTTTCCTCCATCATGAACCAGGTGGGCAACAGCCATGACAACTGCCCACAGACGATCTCAGTGAGACAGATAGGACGGGAGAGCTATTACCAGCCTATAGGGGAAGACATGGCTTACTTCCAGGCAATGGCTGCCCGTCCAGAGTGTCCAGTGCAGCAGGACATTCCTAAGCCACAGCCCATCAGGAGCCTGAGGCTGGAGGAGCACTTAAATACAAGAGTTCAGGTCAGCACGGGTAACAGAATGAGACCTCATTTCAAAAGCAACAAAAAGTGTCCATAAGATGAATGGACCAGTTAAATGAGGCATATCCAAGTGGTGGGGTATTAGTCTACCACAAAAAGAATGAAGCCCTGATATAAGCTACAATATGGATGAACATCCGTGATGCTCAGTGAATAAAGTCAGACACAAATGAACATGTATATATGATTCTATTCATGCAAAGTGTCCAGAATAGGCAAATCTGTAGAGACACAGGGCTAGGGAAAGTGGTTGTTAGGGGGAAATGCTGAGAGACCGCTAATGAGTATGGGGTTTCTTTTTGGAGTTGATGAAAATGTTCTGAGAGTAGAGAGTAATGATGGTTTTACAGCTCTGTGAATATACTACACCCTTAAATTGCATATTTTAAATGGATGAGTTTATGGTATGTGAACATACCTCAATAAAGCTGTTATAAAGAGAAAGAGAGTATATTCTCAGGTTTCTAAATATTTTGATTTTTCAAGTGTCAGGATTAGGTTAGCTACCTACACAGCAACTGCGTAAATAAGAAAGTTCATTTTTATTTACAGAAAGAAATCAGAAGACAGATTTCTCAAGATTGGTTTATAGCTTCTTAAAGTCATCAAGGATTAAGGCTTCTTAGCTCTTTCTTCTGCACCAAACCAGTACACAGCCTTATACCAACAACATGGATTCATACTCAAGATGGCTGCTGGAGCACCAGGTACTCATCTTTTATCCAGACAGCAAGGGGAAGGGAAGGAAGCAGAACAGGAACAGGACTCATCACCTGCTTTCACTTCCATATCATTGATTAGAATGGAGTCACAAGGGAGTCTGGGAAATGTAGTTTTTACCTGGGCACATTGGTGCCCTAGTTTAAATCAGGATTTGTAACCAAAGATGCAGACAAAATAGGCAATGAGTAGCTAAACACCAGGGTCTGCTGCTGTTTTTTAACTGAAATCCTGGCTCTTCTTCATTTTTAAATGCTTTACAGAACATACCTATAGGCTGGACCCATTGCCAGTGGACCTGCTGGACAGGGCTGTGGCTCCTGGGGAGACTCTAGCTAGAAAGTTTGTCTGTGACCCGTTTTGGGGTGTCATCGGTATAAAAATAGTGTTTGTTAAAATGAGAACAGCGCTGAGTCACCAGGAGGCAGTGGGTAGAACACAAGAAGGCTTGGTAAACATACAGAGCACAGACCACACAGAGAAGCTGAATGTGGATCTGCCTCCATAAACCCCAGACAAAGGCTTCAGGCTCTCCACAAAGGCTCCAGCACTTGGGCGATCATTGGCCAGATGCTGGTAATCTGACTCATGGCATGCTTCCTATTGTGCTCTGCCTCTGCATTTTCTCTGAATATAAAGCAGATGAGTTACAAACTACGGGTGCAATTCAAATACAAATGAACACAACAAAAAGCTAATAATTACTCATGCTGGACATGACCCAGTTGTCGTGTCACTTTCACTTTCAGAAGGCCAGTGCTTTTCAAGCTATCAGTGACATTTCCCCGGAAGACTCAAACAATAAGCCTTGGGCAGAAAACAGTATTTTCAGGAGGCAGGAAACACGGGGAGATTTATTGCAGTGTGTTCAGGAGGACGCAAGACAGATTTTCTCCCACATCTGTTAGCTTGGGGAGAGGAGCAATGGGCCAGGCTCCTCAGCATCTCTCCAGCCAGCTAGTCAGACTTCCGTCATGGAGCTCCAAGCTCCTGGAGACAGGAAATGACCCAGAAATCTGCTATTTATTTTTCTTACTTCATTTTTAATTTAAAAGGAAGACTGGGGAGAGTGTGAAAGATTGACATCCCCTAATTCTCTATACATTCCTATATCCACATCTTTTGAATGTGATTTTGAGGTTTTGTCTTGGTTACTTTTCACTTGTTGTTGAGACAAAATACCTGATGCCCAAAATGAAGGAAGGAAAGGTTTATTTCTTATAGTTCTTGGGGGTTTCAGTCCATACTCAGCTGGCTCCAAGGCAGAGTGGTGTGGCATGGGGGAAGGGCAGTTGTTCATGGCAGACACAAACAGCAAAGCGCAAATTGGCAAGAGAGAGACACACCTTCTTCCCACCCTTGCACTGTATGCTGGCTCCACCCCTGGGCAGGTGCAGCACTCACACCACCAGTCTCCACACCAGACAACAAAACAATCACAAATGCTAGATTCAGCCACATCCATGATTGCATGAGGCTTGAGGGGGAGCCAACAGAAACCATAACAGGTTTCTCCCATCATAAGGTGGAATCAAGGGTGTGGCTCAATGGTAGAGCACTTGTCTAGCATATGCAATGACTTGGATTCCATTTCCAGAGCTGGAAGAAAAAGGAAATGTGTTCATATTCCAAGCCCAGTCCTCAGGAGACAATTCAGCTTCCTCTGTCTCTCTCCCTCCTCCCCTGTGATTGCCATGAGGTTATACCTGCAAGCCTGCTGGCCAATGAGGCCCATGGGGGACTCAGAGGCCACCATTAACCAATAGGCAGCCAATAAGTGAGTCAGTCTTCTGCCCTGCTAAGCCTAGTAACATCAGTCCCACAAACCTGCAGACTTGTAAGACATAATAAATGGCCACCTAAAAGGGTATAGAATTTTGGGGTGATTTATTGAACAGCAATGTTATATCCAACCTAGGCAGCCTATATATATAAACTACTGTCAAGGTCTGGATGCTGCCATTGTAATACCTCCATTAGAAAAGAGAAGCGAGAATGAATTAAATTGCAGAACAAAACAAAACAAAACAAAAAGAGGAGCTATAGTGGAGTTTGAAACTTTTGGGACTCCATAAGCAGATAATTCAAGGGCAAGAAGTCCCTCTGTTTCTGATCCTCGATTGTCTTATTACTGAGCTGACTCCTCCCAGCTGTACAAACCCAAGGCTGTCTAGATTCAAACAGAGGTTCTTAGCAAGGAGTGACAATCACATTCAGACAGTTTCCAATGTACAATGGTTTAACTTAGAATTTTTTGAATTTACAATCATAGGAAAGGAATAATGCATTCCGTAGAAACCATACTTTGGATTTTGAGCTTTTCCCGGACTGGTGCTCCAAACCTCTCAGAGTGCCACACAGCAGCAATGAGCTGAAGCTTCTATCCAGCCCTGCATTCACAAAGGAAAACAACTGATGTTCTATGGTCTATGAGTGCACTTTTGGTTCACAATATTTTCAACAGATGATGGGTTTTTAAGGGACATAACCCCAGCATAAGTCAAGGAGCATCTGTACTTATTAGCCAGGATGGTACAGGCCCTGATTGGAAAGGATCGTGTGCCCACTCTATGCCAAGCTCTGTTTCTGGTGCTGGGAATGGGTGGGTGAAGCACAGTCCAAATCCTTGCCATGTAAAGCCATTGCCCTAGTGCAGCGATGGTGAACCTTTTAGAGCTTTCAGTGATAACAAATAGCTGGCTATGGCACACATGCCATAGGTTTCCTGCCACTGTTCTAGTGACAAGAAAGACATGATAAACAACTGAGCAAGTAAAATACCTGCTGTGGCAGGTGGCAGTAGTTGCCATAGAGGAAATCCAAGCTGGGTGAGAACACTGAGTATAGGCTGATGGTGGTTGCATCTTTAATAGGTAATTAATATAAGTAGTACTCACTCATACTTCTTGACTCAAAGAGGGCTTCCTCTGGTGCATGATCTCAACCTAACCTTGCTTGAGTTTTCTTAGGTAGAGTGGGTTGGGTGGGTTGCACTAAAAGACCTGGTAACCCTAGGGAATTAGTAACCCTGAAGACTCCCAAAGAGCAGAAGAGCAGCAAAGAAACAAGACTAGTGGCAACTGGTAGTGACTGGCAGAGACCTGAAGGGTCAGGGAGGGGAGCCCTGGGGGGCCCATGGTGATTGGGGAGAGCCCTAGAGAGGCAGCAGCAGCTTCTGGAAGAGCTCTGGTGAGGTGCCAAAGAAGTTATGAGCCTTGGCTGCTGAGAAGTTGATAGTGGCTAGGAGTCACTAAGAAATATAAAACTAAGAGCCAGAACACTAACAACTGCAACACTACAAGCTAAGAGGCCCTGTAATTTAAAACTCAGCACTAAAACACTAAGGGCTGAGAGCCACTAGCACTCAAAACCACTAACATTCATGGTTTCCATCCAAACTGAGCAAAAGAACCCTCAGTGCATTGGTAACAGCAAGTGCAAGTTTCTGTTCACCTGGGAGTGGCACACCACTATCCCCGGGCATAGTTGTCCCATGTGGTTGTCTTCATTTGTGTGGAAGGATTTCAGTTGGATCTGTGATTTCAGAAGTAGATGTCTTCACATTGCCTTCCATTCCCTGTGGAGCAATATCCACTCTATGCCAGGTGTGTGCCCTCCTTAGACCACGGCCAGTAAGTTGTGGGTGGGGCCCTTGGATGCCTGGTTGGTCACTTCTCTGACCTCTATGAGTTGCTTGGCCTTGGTAGCTTAGTGTCTTGGTTATTTTTCACTCATTGCTAGGACAAAACACCAGACACCCAAAATTAGGAAAGGAAAGATTTATTTAGCTTACAGTTTGTGGAGGTTTCAGTCCATAATCAGCTGGCTCCAAGGCAGGGTGGCATGGCACAGGGGCAACACTTCAAGGCAGCAGCCAGAGCAAAAAGCAGCCAGAGCAAAGATGGGAAAAACACAAGCCTCTTCTCCTCCTTTACTGTGTATGCAGGCCACCCCCTCCCACACTCCCTAGGGTGGATGTAGCACTCACAAAATCTCTTTACCTTCCTCTTGCACAGGATGAGGATATTTACAAAGTAAGGATCCTGGCTCCCTGCTGAGTTTCTCAGTCAAACTTCTAAACTTCTCAAGTTGACACAAGGTATCAACCATAACAAAGGGCCAAATCTCCTGTCTTTTCCCCAGACTACAGGCTTCCTGGTACACACCCAAATGGGCTCTGCCCAGGCCGCATGCTCAGCAGGGGCTCAAGAATGCTGCCCCTCTCTTCTTGATTGCTGTGGTCCCCTGGAGAAGCCACTCACTTCTGGGGTGTTATGGTTTAGATCTGGTATGTTCCCCAAATGCCTGGTGTGCTTGGGTGGTGGCTGGGTTATGGGGGTGCTATACTGAGTGTGCTAAATGTGCTGCTAGAAGGTGGGGCCTGGCCGGAGGTGGGTCACTGGGGCTGTGACCTGAAAGGGTGTATCTCCCTCTCCAGTTCCTCCCTTCTGTCCCTTGGCTTGCTGGATGGGAGTGTAACTGCCATGATGTGAGCAGATTTCCTCCACTCATGCCCTTCCACTGCACCACTTCTGCCTCAGAGCTGGTCTACTGTGGTCTGAAAACATGAGCCAAAATAAACTTTTCTTTCTTTAAGTTTCAGATGTTAGATACTGTGTATCAGGAATGAGGAAAGTGACTAAGACATGGACCTTCATCCACAGATGCATGGATGCCTCCTACATCTGCCCCTCATTCCTGGCCTCATCTCTGAGGGCCAGCTCTGGCTAGCCAACTGCCATGAAACACCTGTCTTGGCTGTATCTCAGGCTCTCAAATTCTGTGTTTCCAGAGTAAGACTGGCCACTTCGCTCTCACTGCTCATCTTCCTCAAGAGGGGCCGGTGGGCTTCTTGCTGCTTGAGCCACTGGCCAAGAGATAGCCATTGCATCTCTCTGATATGACAAATATTTCCTTTTTTCTCAACACTCAGAGCCACATCCTCAGGCCAGGCCTGGAAGGGTCTCCCCATTTTTTTCCCTGAATTCTGAGGGTAGAAGAGAGACTGAATTCCTCACGCTGCAGCCACAGTGACCCTCTAAAGTCCACATCTGCTCACAGCTCTGCTCTGCCTGAGGCTGGGTGCTGGCAACATGGGAAACACTGACCACACTCAGCACTGTAGAGAAGCAGCCAGGGCCAGGTTCCAGGAGGCAGAGCCATGAGGGTGTTCCCAGCACCATCTGTGACATCATCATGCCAAACAGAAAAGACCAAAAAGAGCATGCATGGGGTCAGGGTCATGTCTCTGAATCTCCTGCTATAGAGCACAGAATAGAAGTAAACATAGGACTTGCAGGTCAGACACCCTGCCTTGTTTGCAAAGAACGTGAGAACAAAGAGGCTTCAGAGCCATGTCCCCCACAAGTGACGTGGGACCCAGCTGGGTGCTAACTGGCCTGAACCAAACACACCAATTTGAAAACACTGTCAAGGCAATCACAGAAACTTAAATGGTGACTGGACACTTGGCAATATTCAGAAATTACTGGAATTTTGTGTAGCTGTGATTATGATTTTATGCTATGGTTTAAAAAGAGCTCATGCCAGGCATGGTGGCACATGCCTGGAATCCCAGCCCTTGGGAGACTGAGGAAGGAGGATCTCTGTGAATTCAAGGCCAGATTGGGTTATACAGTGAGTTTGATAACAGCTTGAAGTACATAACAAGACCCTGTCTCAAAAAACAAATAAAAACAAACAAACAAACAAAAACTCTTCAACAGGCTCAGGTCCGGGAAGCATGGGCTGCCCCTGTCTCCACATACATTCCAGGCGCCATGAGTGGATGCTTCCCGCCAGTAATCAGCTCAGATCTGGGAGGCACTGGCGGGCCCTGCCCCCGAGTGTACTTCAGCAGCCACCTGGACACTTCCTGCCCCAAGTAGCCAGCACAGGCTGGGAAAAACAGCAGCCAGCCCTGCACCAGCACGCCCAGTAGCCACCATTGGATACCCGTAGGCAGCACTGGGCAGGAGAACTGAACAGTCACACTTCAGAGAAATTGTAGCCAATGTGGGAAGTGCCTGGGAACCCAGTACCCACTTGTTTGGAAGAACCCAGGAAAATGTCAAAATGAAGAAGCAAAAGGCAGTCTCTGGACTCCAACCCAAGCAGAGCAAGTCCAGGAGATATAAATGTGGAAGAGATCAGGAGTCACACACCTGAAGTTTCTGAAGTGATGGCAACTGAAATAAAGAAACAGCTTCATAAGGCTATAAAAGAAATTAGAACAGAAATACTATCTCAGGTAAAAGAAGAAATGAAAAACATAATAAAAGAACTGCCAAGCATCTCTAAAGAAGACATAGATAAAAAAAGTAGAGGAGCATAGGAAAATGAGGGAAACCATGAATGAACAATGTAAGAGATTTAAAATGCATGAAGCACATTCAAAGAGATATTCAGGAAATTAAAAACTCCATTGAAAGCTGGAAAAACCGCCTGATAGAAACTGAAGATAGACTTTCAGACTTTGAAGACAGGTGTGCAGCTTGCAATTGTGAAAGGAAAGATCACTTAAAAATAACAAGGAACCAGGAAATAACAGTTCAACGGCTGCAAGACAACACAAAGAAAAATGATTTAAGAATAATAAGTGTCAGTGAAAAAGCAGGGGTCAGTCAACACAAATGACATTAAAAGTCTATTTATAGAAGTAACAGCAGAAAACTTCCCAAGTATGGGAAAAGGACAAGACATATAGATAAATGAGGCATATAGAACTCCAGCTAGACATAGCCAAAATAAATCTACACCTAGACATACAATAATCAAGATCCTAGAAATTCAGCACAAGAACAGAATATTAAAAGCTGTTAGAGAAAAGAAACTGATCACCTATAAAAGAAAAGCCATCAGAATCACAACAGACTTCTCAACACAAACCATCAAGTCAAGAAAAGCTTGGAGTGAAGTATTTCAAGTCCTGAGAGAAAACAACTTCCAACCCAGATTGATGTACCCTGAAAAACTATCTTTCAAAATTAATGGAGAAACAAGATGCTCCCATGACAAAGAACAACTGAAGGAATTCAAGACTACCAAACCAACCCTACAAAGAATACTGAAGGACATTCTAAGAGAGATAAAAAAGACCACGGTTCCAGGAATAACAGCAGAAGGGAGATCACTGAGAAAAATCAACTCATAAAGAGAAAAGGTTTATTTTGGTTCATGGCTTCAGAAGTTTCGGTCTATGATCACTTGGTTCTGTCACTTGGTGCCTGTGGTGAAAGAACACATACTGATAAAATCACATAGCGGAGGAAACTTTGCTTCATGGCAGCTGGAAAGTAGTGTGGGTGGGTCCTCCAAGGGTCCTCAGTGACCTAACTTTCTTTCACTAGGCTCCACCTCTTAAAGATTCTACCTCCTCCAAACAGCACCATAGAATGGTGACCAAGCCTTCAATGCAACAGCCTTTGGGGGACGTTTAAGATTCAGACTATAAAAAGGATCCCATGACCATAGACTGAAACTTATGAAACCATGAGACAAATTAAACCTTCCTTCTTTATACATTGATGATCTCAGGCATCTTACAGTAACAGAAAGCTGACTAACACAGATGCCACTCTACACCTTGCTTCTTCACTCACTTACTATTTTCTGGAGGGCAGGTAGGTTATAGCCAATTTTGTGCTCTTGAGGGCTATAGTGAACAGTCACATGTTCGCATCATTCCCAGTGCTTTCTCTTTGCTCCTCACTTCTGCTAGCCCTGCTGTCTCTGCCACAAAGATTGCTTCTCATCTGCCTTCCTTTCCCCCAAATTTTTGTCCTTCCAGCCTCCACGCATCCTTCCACTCTCCAGTTAGAAGTTACTTTGTCTGGGAAGCATCTCAGTTTGAAGATAAAGAGGTGGGTGTGAAGGACAGGCTGTGCGTCAGGATGGAGTCTGAATCATGCCTCTCTCACTAAGGAGAAATATTACTCAACTTCTCTGAGGTTCTTTTCACTCTGCACAATGAATGTGATAATAAGAACGCTTGTTGGCCTGCTGTGAGGATCATATGAGTCTGTACATGTGCAGAGTTATTAGAACACCACCTGGGCTACCATAGATGCTAAATAAATGATACTGATGTTTTGCAGCACTGCAGGTGGAACTCAGGCCTTGAGCCTGCAAAGCAAGTGCTCTACCACTGAGCTGTATCTTCTGTACCTAATGCTGTTGTCATTATCATTGCGTAGACAGTTTCTTCTCTCAGAATGCTCTCACATATAAATCATATTGTTTAGGCCTAAGTCAATTTCTTCTCTTCCCTCTCCCTAATCCACTCAAATTGAACTTAATTCCCTATCCCATCCCACCCATTTTATATTCCCTAGTATCCCGATGGAATGAACAGTCAGGAATGCTATTGGCTATAAGTAACAAAACCATCCAAAAGTGCCTTGAGAACAGTTAGAGGTTTGTCTCCCACACGTTGAGAAGTTGAAAGGTTGGCAGCTAGAAGCACTGACTCAACTACTTGATGGAGCAACTAAAGACTAGACTAATCTTTGCTTTCTTCCTGTCCAACATTTTCATGGTGTTGTTCACTGAACTTTAAGATTGTTGCCTCTTAGTTGTAAAATGGTTGCTGTGGCTCTAGCCATCATATCATCTTCAAAGGCAGGAGACAGGAATGATTTCAGTCACCCCAAGTCTTCCCCAGAAACCCTCTGGAACATTTTCATCATCCAGGACTGGGTCTCACACTCACCCCAAGACTGGTACTACCATCTCTAAACCAATCACTTCTTGTTATAATATGGGCTTACAAGGGAATAAATTTAATACAAGACACAGAAGTTATAGAATTATTTTATAATAGTTACCTAAAGAGTCAAATGCAAAGAGTGCTGGAGATCTGTCCACACACTAGAAATCCAAAGAATCCAGCTGAGGTCCTGAATCCCTTGACAATGTCCTGTTTGAGTTCTGTTGAAGACCTACAGCTCATGGCAATGCCCCCCACAAGTCTAAATGGAGGTGCAGAGCCCATGACAATGTCCCATACAAGCCTGTATCAAGGGTCTGCACTGAGAAGGCCCCAAGGTCAGTGGTGGAAGCTAGAAAGTCTGTACCAACTGGATGAAGGATCTGTGGCAGCAGGCTGAGGGATCTGCACTGGAGCCAGAAGCGACACTCAAGGTAAAGACAAGTGCTCCCCCAAAGAAAACCAGAGCCATCCTCAGTGACAGCAAGGACCTGAGCTCCTCCAATGATGATGACAATAGCTGAATTCATGCCAGAAAAACCAACATGCCAAGCTTCTCCAGGAGAATCAATTGCGCATCATCTTCCCCTCCAGCTCACCTTTTATGCTGTTGGCAACAATCCTCAGGTGCACCTTCCACACCCAGAACCTCGCTGATTAAGTTCAGCTGGGTGTTACAAACTGACCATTAGTTATTCCACCACAATCCACCCTAGTCAACTTGATAACTAGACATATTTCCTTAAACCATAGTCTCCAATGGCGTATTTGTGAAAAGTTAGCTTGTCTTGGTCTATTTAGATTCCCATTAATAGAACAATTACATATATATAATTCTTACTGCATTCATTTCCACAACAAAAACAAATTATTTAAAGGGTGAGCATAATTCAAGGTTAAAAAACCACAATACTTTGACCAAATAACCTGAATACAAACATGTATCTAAAAACTACATTAAAATCGTATTAAGAGAGCTAGTATAATCACAATACTTGCGTCCCATTAACTTTTAACAACAGAGCGAGGTAACACTAAGAAGTGCTCCCAAAGGATCTCTTGCATTTCAAATACACTCTTCCCTTCTGGTGAAAGGCCTTAGGTCATTTTTTTTATTGTCCTGTTCCTTCTCAACAACCATGTTCTCTGTCTCATCCTTGCAATCCACAGCTCCACTGGAGCTTTCCCTCTGGCCAAATGCTTCAAAATTACCCTGCTGGCTCTTCGCTCTTAATTTTCAATATAGACCTGGCCAAAAGCATTCAACTGTAACGATGCCACTGTCCCAACAGTAGCCTGCATTGAAATTTTTCTGCTACCCAGGCAATGTCTCTAACACAATCAAAATATAGACCAACTTCCTGCCAAAGCACAACATATACCAACTGGGATCCAGCAGCTGATGCAGTCCTTCTCGATAAAAGCCTCCTGACCCTCATCTTAATGGCAGCATTTCCATCAGAACTCTGATTTTCCAGGCTCTGACCAGAGTCTCCAATATAATTTACAGCATATGGGGACTACTTCCTTAGTCAGTCAAAACCTTTCTAAATTTATTCACAAGGCTCTTAAACCACATGGCCAGGCAACGTCACAGCCATGGTCCCAGTTTCCTGGTATCAAATTTTGTTCTGGTCAGAAGGGAATAAATTTAATAGAGGACACATAAATTATAGGATTATTTTATCATATTCACCAAAAAAGTGCAGAGATCGTTCATGCACTAGAGAACCAAAGAATCCACTTGAGGACCTTCCATACCCAGAATCCTCAGGTGGGCATCCACACCCAGAACCACGCTGATTCAGTTCAGCTGGGTGTTACAAGTTGACTATTAAACATACTACTCCATCCCTGCATGATTAGGTTTCTGTCAATAGGGAGAAAAGAATATTTGGGAAGGTAACCATGACGTCTGCTACGATCACATTGAATAGAGTGTGCTCCACTTCTCTTTACACTTGATCTTAGCCAAAGGCCAAGAAGCAATGCACCTCTCTTTAGAAGATAACCATTTTCTACCTTTTATTGTAGTTTAGTCTCCCTTACTAAACAGTGGACTTGCTGAGGACCAGATGTATTGCCAAGCACGTCTGTGTCCTCCGAGGGTGCCAAGCACGAGTGGCCGTAGAGATAAGTGGACAATCTCAAAGCCACAACCTAGACACAGCAGGTAAGTATTCTGATTCTAGAAGCTTCCTGCAAAGTCTCTGTGTTGTATGTGTGTGACAGTGGCTCAGCAGAGAGACACCACATCACATGTTTCCATGTGTCTGCCCACTTGGGGAGCCCGAGGAAGATTTTCATTGGTGAGGTCCCAAGGTTACAGAATGCATGTGTGCGAGACATTAGCAAAAACAGCAGACAGCAAGGAGCAGGGCAAAGCACAAAAGTGCAAGAGCCACCTGTGTCTTCATTGTATAATAGTTACACAGGTTGTTATCTCATATTTACTTTTTTTTTTTTTTTGTGGTACCAGGGATCGAACTCACAACCTTGCACTTGCCAGGCAGGCACTTACACTACTGAGCTAATACCTGGCCCCATATTTACATTCTTACATAGTGCTGTAACCAGCGCATGCATGTTTACCTGTGCTAAGTCATGGTTACATAACTGTATCCCACTGTGCACCTGTGCCAGGCAAGCAGGGTCCTGTCCTCAGGTGTCCTTAGAAGCCCCTGAGCTTTGAAGTAGTCTGAGTGGTTCCCCATATCACGCTCAGTGTCTTCGAGTGGCTGTTACAGACAGCATCAAGCCCCCTCCTCCCCATTCCCCCATCTTTCTTTCTGCCTCATCCACTGCTTCTCAGGAAGCTCAGGGTTTTGTCACCCTGGGCCTGCTTGTGTTCGGGTTAACTTGGTCACAGAGAATGAGTCACCCTGTCTGATGTGCTTGACGGAAAAGACATTTTGCCTGGGAAGGGCTGAGGTATCTGGAGCATACTGCCTAAGAATGAGTGAGTTCAGACTCTGTGTTGCTCCTGGGAGATGCCAGAGACTCCAGTTGGAGTGTGAGTGAGTCACTCGCCAAAGGTGGGTCAGGGACCTCCTGGGTAGCAGGAGATTTGCCTCTTGCCACCCAGTGGTGCTACTGAGCTGAGAGCTGATAGCTGAGTTACTCCACTGACATTCAAAGCCCCACTTGTTCAGAAGCCAAATGGTGCCTCGCCTTCGAGGGGGGCCTGAGGTAGCTGGGAAAGTGGCCAGGCTCCTCATCTGTGGCTGATGCTGGCCACAGCACGGTGGAATTAGACACGAATGAATGGTACCCACATTCAGTTTTACTCATTTCCCACAAGGCTGCTGTTCTCCAGACTTCCTAAAGACCCATCCCCCAACTCCTTCTGCTCTCCTTTCACAAGAACCAGTCAGGGAACTGGTGACAGTGAGTGACAGCACAACTTGAAGGGCTGGAGAGTCAACAAGAGGCCAAAATTCAGGATATTCAAATATAATAAAATACAAGAAGCACAGAAAACAAGTTGGAGCTCGTTTTCCTTGGGTGATTCGGAAGGCCCCATCAGGTGGGGTGCTGGAGCTTGCTGGCTTCTGGTTATTAAAGTCTGGTTATTGTGGTTGGTGGGTCTGAGGTCTGGGTGAGCAGAAGTCAGTCAGTTGGAAGTTCATCTCCTTTCCTTCAGTGTCACTTGAGAGCTGGTGCCACCATGGCCTTCTTGAGTCTCTGAGGAGTGGAGAACACCCAGGTCCTCATCTCTGTCCAACCCATTTTAGGTCTTTCTGGTCTTGGCCAGGGCTTTCCTGGATGCAGACGCCTGTTTCAGCCGAGCTCATCTGCTCTCTCTCAGAGCCAGCCCTGCTCTCAGGCCCTCTGGTGAGATCCGCCTAACACGCAGGAGAGCTCAGGAGTACAGGATGGTTAGAACAGACCAAGCTGGCTTGGGCCTCGTCAGTAGTGCACTGCAACACTGGGCTGCTTGGGGCTGCCCTCCTCCTTCTCCATGGAGGAAGTGCTCTGGTCCACTGTGAGCTCCCTCAGGGGTCAGCCAGGTGCCTGGTTTCAAAGCAGAGCTTTTCTCTACCCTCCAACTAACCTGGCATGGTTAAAAGGCAAGTAAGGAAACTTTTCTCCAAGAAAGGCCAAGAAGAAACCAAATTGGAGCACCAAAGGGGCACAAATCCAGCTAAAGCAAGTTATCTCCTTTTGGCACTGCTTCCAAAGTATGCCCTGCTCATCTCGTGGAGACTCAGGCCCAGGCCTGTGGGCCCCATGGGGCACTGTCATTACAGCTGCAGCATTGGGGTGGCCACTCTTCATGCTGTATTTTTGTACATATATGCAGTCTTCTCTGTATGTGAGGTCCTGGAGGCCACATTGTCTCATACAGTAAGATAGCAGATACTCAATAAATGCTTGCTGACTTTGTGTTAAATTTAGCTGAGTATAGTACAGGGTTTCCCAAAAAATATTAAACATAGAGTTGCCATGTGACTCAGCAACTCCACTTCTGACTATACACCAAAAAAAAAAAAAAAACCTGAAAGCAAGCCCAAGAACAAATATTGTTATAGCCTGCATCTTGAATGCTCCCCAGAGGCCCATGTGTTGAAAGCTTGGTCCTCAGTGGTACTACTGGGAGGTGACAGAACCTTTAGGGGCTGGAATTTAATGGGAGGGAGTTAGGCTACTGGAGATATGCTGTTGAATGGGATGTTGGGACCCTAGCCTCTTCTCGTCTTTTCCTTTTTTATTCCTGGCCACCATGAGGTGATCAGGCCTCCTCCGCCACTTTCTTTCACCATGATGTACTATGGTACCATGGCCCAAAGCAACAGGGCCAAGTGACTATGGGCTGAAACTTCAGAAATAATGAGCTAAAATAGAACTTTCTTTCCTTGTTCTAAGTCGATTATCTCAGGTATTTTATCACAGTGATGGAAGACTGGTTAATGCAGGTGTTTACACATCCATATTCATAGGAGTACTATTCATAATAACCAAAAGGTAGAAATGACTCAAGTGTCTATTAATGGATGAATGGGTAAATACAATGTAATGGACATACATAAGGGATTAGATTAGGGTTATCCGGCCTCACAAAAGAGATTCTGACACATTCTATAGCACAGATGAAGTATAAAGACAGGATGCTGAATGAAATAAGCCAGTTGCACAAGAATTCCACCCATGTGAGGTATCCAAAGAGTTAAATTGAGGGACAGGAAGTAAATGCTGTGTGGGGAACCACCTGGACAATCCTCCTTCAAAGATGAGCAGTTATCTCCATTTGGATAAACCTGGCCCTATCTCCATGTATTGATATGTACAGAGCTGGTTAGGCCATTTCTGTGTCCCTTCAATTGGCTCTAAGCAATGTAAATCAGGCTGACTGAGGAGCTGATGTATAATCTTTGAAGCAAGGAAACAGTCACTGTTTCCCCACCCAGTGACTCCTGGAAAGCATGGTTGAACCGGGGCGGGATGAAAAGCAGTGAACCGCACAGTCCTATGTCCCATGCTGCAGGCTGGGAGGAGCCCGGTGGGATGAGCCTGGAGATAAAATGCTAGGGCTTCCCAGGGCAAAAAGACTGTACATCAGAGCTGAAGCCCTGACACCAAAACATTAGATACTACCTCAGTTGTGTTACATAAATTCCTCTGTCTGCATATCTTTCCCTCTGCATATTGCAGAGGTGATCTGGGCCTGTCATCTAGCCCAGCTCATAGCACTCATATATTTCCCACTCATATTTTCCCGTTCTCATTGTCACTTTCCCCTGAGACACTCCCCTCATGGAGATTAATAAAACCCTGATTGGGCCCTTGTTCTGGGCCTTTGTTCCAGCTGGTTGGATTTAGGACCCTTTGGTTCCTCATAACTACACATATGTCTAAGTGTCTTTGTTCTTGTCTTGGGTGGCACTAGAAGAGGTAGATAGGCATTAACTCACTGGAATTCCAATAACTTCCTTTGGGGACTATGAATTGAAACTTCCTGGATTGTGACGAGGACCAGGAAGGGCTCTCTATAACGGTGGTTGTCGAGGAGAAACTAGGAGGAGGAGTGAAACTGGTATCTCACTTGGATACAGCATCAGTCTGGGTGGATTCTAGAGGTGGGTGGTAATGATGGCTGCCCACACATGAATGCATCTAGTGCCGCTGATCCATCACATAAAAAGAGTTAAGATGGTAAATGCACCTTACCACAATGGAACAAATAAATTAATTTTAAAAATTAGCTGTGTCATACAAAACAGAATAGGAAGGAAGATGAATCTTGTGGACATTGCAGTGGGTTGAAGGTGTAGTCTACTATAGTTTATTTCCATCTTTCCCAAGTTCCACCTGCTGGCAGGATGCACTAATTGCAGGCAAAGTAATAAAATTTCTGCTAAAGCCACTGGGAGCTCCCAGGGAACTTCTGTGAGACTATAGAGATAGAAGCTGAGTATACCACCCCAAGATGCAAAGCAATGGAGTTCTTTGTTTTGCTTCAGCTCTGTCCCCCTGAAGAAGGGACTAGCTGGCTCCTTTTGCTTCTGGGAGAACCCGGAAGAAACCTTCTTCTCACCCAGTGGGTCATAGATTCTGACTTCTGCCTTCAGGAGCAAAGCAAACAGAAGCTTGAAGAAACAAATAAAAAGGGGGAGGGGGACGCAGTGCTTGAGGTGGCCACTTGAGTTCCTGCCTAGAAGGGGGTCTCTGCGGAGCAGAAACAGTCTCTAGCCGTTCCCTTACCCAGACCTGAAATCACAAACAAGCCGTTGGCCAGGGTCCTAATGAACTGCTGACGAGGACAGCCTACCCTCTGACACAGAAAACATAATTAGACATGCACAAGTGGCCTGTGAAATGCCAGGTCAGGTGGGCTCTTGGCACCCACGCTCTCCATGAATTCCACTCCCCATCTGTGAAAGCAGAGTTTTGGTTTTTTAGGGACAATAATGACTAATAACTCGGAGAACGTCGTGTTCCAAGCCCTCAGCCAGAACACCAAGAGGTAAGGGAGAGTATGTATGTGTTGGGTGGTAGGGACAGTGTGACATCTATTTTAATTTTTCTACCATAAAAGAACCTAAGTCCTCCAGGGTGCTAGCAGCATCATTACTGAGGATGAAGAAACGACAGTAAAGCACACCAACATTAAGATTCAGGTCCCCAGCTGGTGTCTTGGGACCTTGAGAAATTTAGTCTTCAGGGCCTTGGTCTTGTCACCTATGAAATGAGAATAATCATGGAACATCCCCCTAAATGAGACAGCAGGTAAAGCCCTCAGCAGTGTGCCTGACGTGTAGTTAGAACTCTCAACGCTGGTATTGTTAAAACATAAACCAAGTGCATCCTAGTCAATTCCAGGGGCTTTTTTTTTTTTTTTTTTGCGGCACTGGGGATCGAACTCACACCCTCGTGCCTGCCAGACAGGCGCTTAGGCCACTGAGCCAATCTCCTGGCCCTAGTTTTTTGAGGCAGGGTCGCACTATGTAGCTCAGGACGGCCTTGAACTCACAACATTCCTCCTACCTCAGCCTCCTGAGTGCTGGGCCAGGGGCCATTTTTAAATGTCCCAGAAATGCTGGCTGGGAAAATACAGAAAACAGTCTTGGCTCTCACAGAGCTTAGAAGTAGCCTGGATGATTAAAAAAAAGGAAAAAGCCATTGCAGGCCATGTCAGCTCTCTGCAGGAGTGGATGGCAGGATGGGATGAACCAGGGGCTGTGAATGGCTTGTAGGCCTGTTTGTCTTCTTTGTTTCCATTGGCTTCTTTCCTTAGGTGGTAGAGAAAGGGCTGTTTTGGGAGGCCGTAGACAGTAGGGCCTCATTAATGGGCTCATTGGTCTTCTTAAGGCTGTAATAAAGAAATTAAATCTGGGCATGGTGGTGGGTACCTATAAACCCAACTACTCAAGAGGCTGAGACAGGAGAGCTACTTGAATTCAGGAGTTTGGGGCTAGCCTGAGCAAGATTCTGTTTCAAAAATAGAAGAAGTGAAATCTTCTCTTCACTTGCTTATTTACTGCTACAAAGCATTATTTTACTGGGATAAATAATCAGATTTTATTTGTGATAATGGAATTCTGCCTCAAGGGTAATTTATGCCAAACTAAACAAACGAAACCCTAAAGAGGGGGTTTACTTTCTTACATAATTAGAGAGAACAAAGATGGGTCTTTCTGGCTTCAGTCACAGCTGAATCCAGGTGTCGAGGGCCTCTCTCTCTGCCTTCTTGTTGGCCTATTATCAGTTGACCCCATAATTGTCCTGTGAAGCAGGGCAGGGCAACGTGACTCACAGCCACTCAGACTATGTAGTCTCAGGAAGAAGCGCTTTCCCACAAGAAGCAGGACTGTTGGAGAGAGATTAATTTGAAAACCAGTCAAGCATCCACTGGACATTCTCTTGATGGTCACTTGTACTGTCAATTTCCACCGGTCTCTGCAATTTTAGGCTTCTTAAGGTCAAGGTCCATTTCTTCTTCTGGCAGAGAATAAATAGAAACGGCCCCTCAATCAGTGTCTGCCCATGTGTTTTCTGTGATGGGGTGCTTGTTACTTGCAGAAGTAATTCCGGTGGTGGAATTGGTCTCCAGCTGTGTGACTGTCGTCCCTCCCCCACCGCCCAGTTGGGCCAGGTTTGCCTGACACTGAGGAGCACCAGTCACCAACCACCAGGCTCTTTCTCCCTTCTTTTCTTCTTTTTTGCCCATAATTCACCAACAGCTGAGTTAGATGGGCCGGCCACGGTCTGGGAGTTGTGTTGTGTCCTGGCCTCCCCGCAGGGTGAACGCAGAGCTATCTCACTTTGAATCAGGTACAGGTGACTTTGGGGAAGTTCCTCTTATCTCTTTTCCCTTGTGTAAAATAGCTGCTTTCTTCTTGGGGAACACAGGCCAGTGGGAACCAGTGGGGGGATGAGGCAAGCCATCCACAGATGCCTACTTTGGAAACATTGCTAGAAAGGTCGCCATCAGTATCGGCTGAACATTCTGGCAGTTCTGGCCAGTCCCAGTGGGAAGCGGTGCTGATGACCTGAATAAGGCTGACGGACTACAATAAACAAGTTAGGAATTCATCTGTGCTGTGTGGAGTCTTGTCAAGGAACTTGTATGTTTGCAGATAATATCAATACCCACCATTCCAGTGAACGTCATATTCAAATAACAGGCAGTCAGGCTGTTGGGGTCACTTGAAATGGATGCATGGCACTTCAAGATAATAAATTCAGTTCCTTTTCACAATTGCATGGGCAATCTCAAAATCTGTCTGTTGCATCAGCTGCCTCAGGGCCTTAAACTGTCTGAGACATCTTTGCAAGTGGAATCTCATTGCTGCCACCATTTGCAAAAGAGAGGCTTTGACTGGAAAAGCCATGCCATCCCTCAGCCAGGTTCACACTTCCTCCCTCCTGGCCACCTTCCTTGGCCCCGGGCAGTGCTGGCACAGTGGCACAAGTGCTCCATCCCTCTCTGTGGTGCTGTCCAGTGGAAAGGACAGCAGAGCTTCACCTGATGAGACCTCTCAACTCGCATAGCTGAGGAAGTGACACAATTCACTGGGAGCCATTTAACATAACCAATACTTCCTTTCTGTTCCCCTCCATTGATCTCAGGATCCTGGGCCATTTGCCCCGGGGACACCAGGCTGGGCTGGGGGGTACTTTCTGTGCCATCCCAGGTGAGTAGGAAGGACAGCTCAGGCTCATGCAGTTAGAGGTACCCAACAGGCCCAGCGCTTGTCTGTGTCCGCTCAGGTCCTGAACCAAGGGGCAGGCAGAGGGAGAGAGATGTAGGGGAGAGTCAGGGAGAATAGAGAGTGTGTCGGCGGGTACTGGGATTGAACCTTGGGCCTTTGCACCAAGCTGCGTCTCTAGTCCTTTTTTGATTCTTTATTTTGAAGCAAGTTTTCAAAATAAGTTGTTAAGTTGCTGGATTTTCCAGGCTGGGCTTGAATTTACAATTCTCCTAGCTTAGCCTCCCAGAGCACTGGGATTATAGGTGTGCACCAGCAAGCCTGGCTGGGAGTAGAGGTTTTTTTCTGAAAGATCATTTTGGTGCTATAGGAATTCTCAAGCAGAGAAGGAGTGCCCCTCACCCTCTCAGATTCAGAGGGCTACCTGTAGGAGCTGTAGGGGCTCACACTGATTGGCTTTGCTCCTGGACACAGAAGAAAGGCTGCCAGCCCAGTCTTGGAGTATGTGCTGAAGGTTGCCTGCTGCTTCATCAGGAAAGAAAGGGTTTTTGGGTTAAGATTTCTAGAGGTGGGACCTGGATGCTTGTCATATGCCCTAAATGTTTTGCTACTCAAAATGTGGTCCCTCAGCCAGTGGCTTTGCAGGCACGGCCTGGGAAGTTGTTGGAAATGCAGACTCCTGAGCCCTGCCCTACACTACTCAATTGGAGTCTGCGTTTTAAATGATCTCTGCTGACCCATCGCTTTACCATTGAAGAAGCAGAGCCCAGGAGTTGGAGGATGTCTGTCCTGGCTCAATGGAGGCCATCTCTAGGAAGGGCCACCCAAAAAATTAGTACAATATTTTTGCCAACTCCAAAACCCAGAGCTCAGCCAAGGTATATAGTTGCAGTTGCAGTCAGAATCTGGGTTAAAAGTACTGTGGAAACACTGGGACTGTGGCTGTAGCTCAGTGGTGCTCAGTGCTAGCTTGCCTAGCATATGTGAGGTGCTGGATTTCATACCCAGCACAGCAGAGGGGGAAAAAAAAAGCAGAAATACCTCAGGCAGTGATGGTATAGGAGGCTGAATTATGAACATTTCTCCCCAAAATATTCATGTTCCAGATACCAAAACTGTGATCTTATTTACAAATAGGGTCTTTGCAGATGTGACTAAGAATCATAAGAAGAGATTGTCTTGCATTATCTGAGTGGGTCCTAAATCCAATGGCAAGTGTCGTTGTAGGAGATAGAAGAGGAGAGACCCAGACACAGAAGAGAAGTCTATGAAGACTGATGGAGTGATGGAACCACAAGCCAAAGAACACCTGGAGCCACCAGAGGCTTGGGGCCCTGTGCACACCTTGACTTTGACCTCCAGAGCTGGGAATCAATAAATCTGTTTTATTTTTTTTTTTTTTGTAAAAAGCGAGTTGGTGATAATTTATTACAGTACCCATAGGAGACAAATAAAAGTGATCTTTTCAGATAATACTGAGGAAAGACAAAGCCAAAAATAACTCAAGAAATAAGCAATGACCCATCAGCCCCACTTCAAGCAATCTTAGCTCAATTCCCAGACTTATCTGGCTTTCCTCCACCCCATTTCCTTATTTCTTTTTTTAACGCTCTGTGAAACCCAAGGTACCTGGTCTTGCCTGGCCAGCTGATCACTAGACCATCAAAGGCTCCCAGAAACAGCTCCTTAGCCTCCCACATATAATTCTATTATTTATTCCTGGCCCTACCTAGTTTGGAAATTATTTCGAGTTATTATGGTAGAGTGAAACTAAATCATATTTTAACTACACAAATGTTAACAAGTTCTTTTGCAATTATTCCACAAGGGCCTTATATTTTAAGCTTAGACGGTCATGCATGAGGTTAATTTAAAGCAAGGTATACAGTGGTCTCCTCCTATCCATGGGAGAAACATCCCAAAAACCCACTAGATCCCTAGAGCCTCAGGTGGTGCTGAGCCCTAAATATACTGTTTCTCTCTATATTCATAGCTATGATACATTTTAATTTATAAATTAGGCACATTAAGAAACTAACAATAATAACTAGTAATAAAGTTTAAAACTGTAATATAAGTGTAACAAAATTGCCACCATCACTTCTCTTGCACTATGGAGTTACTAGTGAGTAAAACGAGGGTTACATGAATGCAAGCCCTGCGGTCCCTTGACTGTGGATCTTAGAACCAAGATAGCTGCTAAGTGACTAATGGCAGGGAGCATACAGTATAGACACACTAGACAGAGGGATGACTCACTTCCCAGGCAGTGTGGAGCTCGACAAGGAGACATTTCATCACGCTACTCAGAATGACTTGGGATCTGAAGCTTATGAATTCTTTCTTTCCAGAATTTTCCATTTGGTATTTTGGAATCTGGGGCTAATGGATAATCAGATTGTTTTCCTTTAAAAAGTTTTCAGGATTCAAAAGTAAAGATTCAGGGAAGTAGTTCTCAGGCTTGACTCATACTGGGATCACCTGGGGGATCCTAAAAATAACAATGACAATGTTTTGGCCTCTCCCAAAATTAGGTAAATCAGAATCTCCGGAGGATCGAAGAGTCATCCACCTCATGGGAGAGAGCCCACTTGTGGAGGAGCTGTGCCAGGCCCTGCTCCCAGACTCCCTTGTGGCAGGGTATGGGGGTGGGCGGAGGGATGAATGTTCCCAGGTCAGCTGTCAGACTCACCTGAGCTCTCCTGTGAGTGCAGGATGACCCAGGATGCATTCTGCCAGGAGTGACCAGACCCCTCAGGCAGTGTCTGGTATTGACAGAGGCAGAGGCTGTAGGGGTGGGAGGCACAGACTGTGGGCCACATCCTATCCTAGATGAGGACATAGGTTCAGGAAGGTCTTAGAACTTGTCCGAATTTCCAAAACTAAGGTTTATAGGGCTGGAATTTGAAGCTGGCCTCTCTGGCTCCAGAGCCTGCAGCTGTGTCTCTCTTAGACCAGTCGTGTGTCATTACTGGGGCACTGGGCAGGACGCTGGTCCTCTCACCGTACCCTGACCCTCCCAGAGCTTCTCAGAACCACCTCACATTTCTTTTCAAACTTAACGTGTGTCTTGAAGTATCATATACACATGAAAAATGTCACTGCCTCAAAGCAGGCAACTTTATGAATTTTGACAAAGCAAACACGTCTGTGAAACCAGAACCCAGACCCCAAACCAGAACACGACTGGCAGCCTGGGCCTCTCCCCGAGCCTTCCTCTCTACGCTATCACAATCTGGATTTCTAGACTTGTTTCACTTGTTTTTGAATTTTGCACAAATGGAACCATAAGTGTGTACTGTTCTTATATTTAATCAACTCAACCCACGCAATTCACTGACGCTGCTGTACACAGTTGTATGGTATGGACACGTCACGCCAGGCTTATCGTTCCATCCTGGACAGGCACTTTGTGTTTAGATAGCACAGCACTGCCAGAAATGCTATTGTACTTGTCTCTTAGTACCCATGTGAATCCCAATACCTGGTTAAGAAATGCGTTTTCTGCTTGTATTGATCAGCTTTCCCCAGCCTGGGTCAAAATACCTGACACCTGCAACTTGAAGGAGAGTTTACTTTGGCTCATAGATGTGAGAGGACTCAGTCCGTGGTCAGCCAGCTCCAAGACGGGAACAGCATGGTGGAAGGGGGCGGCAGAGCAAAGCTGCTCAACTCAGCACTTGGGAAGCTTAGAGCAGGGGAAGAGTCCAAGAGGAAGGGGCCAGGGATAGTCCTCAAGGTCACAGCCCTGTGACCCGCTTCCTGCAACTAGGCCTTACCTCCTAATAGCCCATGCAGCTACGAACTCAACAGTGGGTTAACCTTTGGTTGAGGTCTGTGTATTCACAATCCAATCAGCTCTCCAGGAATGTCTCAGTCCAGTCAAACTGACAATCAAGACTAACCGGCACACCGCTTAAATGAGCAGAGTTGGTTTATGTGGCTTACGACCAAGTACTTTGTTCAATGCCACTTCTAACCAGTATTATACCCCCATTTTACAGAGGGGGAAACCGAGGTTCAGAAAGAAGGTCAGCCACTCACCCAAGGTAATATAACTAAAGTGTAACCAAGGCAGATTGGAGCAGTGCCCTAAGTAGATTCATGTGAGTCCAGGGACAAATGTGCATCTCAGGTGTCTACCCAGGTGGCCGCGAGCAATTTAGTGGTTTAATGATACCCCTCCTCCATGATGAGGCCGGCTGGGCCTGAAGGTAGTGGGCAGGGACTGCTGACCTCCAGTGGAGCTAATGGGGCTTGGCGTGGCAGACAGTATCGAGGTGTCTTTCTGGCAGGAGAGCCGTCCAGAAAAGAACTTCTGGGTTGTGGTGAGTCAGGGCGGCACAATTCGTGTGGGAGGAGGGGAGCTTCCTTTCAGCAAAGAAGGTCGGCCTCCTGGCCAAGCCCAGCTGAGTTATGAGTGTTGCTGAGGTGGTGGTGATGGAAAAGGGAACCTGTGATGGTTAATCTTGGCTGTCAGTCTCACTAGACTGAGAGATCCCTAGAAAATGCATAATGCACTGCTATTATTTGGATTTGAAATATCCCCCGGAAAAGCTTATGTGTTAAAGGCTCAATCCTCAATGTACCGCTAGAGGGAGGTGGTGGAACCTTTGGGAGAGGGGCCTCATTGAAGGAAGTCGGGTCATTGGGAAGTTTCTTTGAAGGGGATATTGGGACCCCAAACCCTTCCTGTCTTTCTTTGTAGCCATCACAGGGTAAAGAGGTTTCCTCTGTTATATATTTTGCCACAGTGATAGAAAGCTAACACATGCACACTTCCTGTGTTTGAATCTGTATCCACTGAACACATATTTTAAAAAGATTAAATTTGCCCCAGTGTGGTGGTGCATGCTTGTAATTCTAGCATTTGGGAGGCAGAGGCAGGAGGATCATTGAGAGTTCGAGGCCTGCCTAGGCTCCATAGTGAGTTCAAGGACAGCCTGGGCTGTGGAGTGAAACCTTGTCTCTAAAAACAAAAACAAGCAAAAGATTAAGTTAGGAAATATATGTCAGAGAGCTTTGTTGAGGACCTGGCATAGAGTGGGCACTCAGAAAGCAGTTGCTACTCCTCTTCCCTGTGCTAATGAGATAGGAGATAGGTGTGGCTTAGACCAGACGGGAAGAGAGGTATTGAGAGGCCCCAGGATCTACACAGCACTGCCTCTCAGGACTCCGTATATAGAGCTTCTCGAAGGTTCCCACAAGATGTGGACAGCACATAAGGACACAGACACCACGAGAAGCCTGCTAATGTGATTCTTCGCGGTAGCACCTTGAGTCTTCTGGACCCAGGGTATACTTTTATTTTTGCTTTTCTCTTTTCCTCTCTTGTTTGGCCCAAGTTTGCTCTGCAGAGCCAGTTTCTCCCTCACCTTTCACTTTTCAAATCAACCTTGTTACTGTTTTTGGCTCGTCTTGTTCAATTCTGTGTTGGAGATGAGAAAGACCTGGAATACGTTTAACTGGTGATCCATTTTTAAAAGGAGCTACCTGGTAACACCCCGGAGTAGAGCCTGCTACCCACCCGCCATTGCTCTCAGCTCCTCACTCAGCCTGCCACCCTTAACCTGCATGTAGGGACTCAGTGAAGCCGGGTTTCTGACCTGGGCCTGGCCATGGTCTTAAAGATAATCAGCGCCATCATTTGATTGGGTTGGGACAACGCTCTGGGCATAGCTTGGGAGCAAACAGCTTGGTAGAGAAACTCCACTCAAATTTAAAACTAGGACTTGAGAACAAAGCCAGTCTCCACTGGCTTTGATGATGAGGTGTCCGTCCTGTTTGTGACACCTGTTTTAGGCTTTCCTGTTTGTCACTTGCGTTATTCCTTTGTCGGTGTGGTTGTTGGTTCCGGGAACATGGTGACCCCACTTATGGCACCCACCCCCGGTTCCCAGACTTTGCATTTGCAGCTGCCCTGCTTTGCCTAACTGGGTCAGGCTGATGGAGCCTGGGAGGGCTGTTTCATTGGTTGCTCTGCTCTGCCAAGTGGCGCACACAAATGCAGCCTCCAAAATCCAATTTAACATAAAACTTGACATTTGGACCAAGGCAAATGGTCCTTCTTCAAACTCAAATGGTCTATTTGTTGAGCCACTGAACAAACAATAGCTGATGTATTGTTCAGTTACAACTGTCCTAATTACACAGAAACATTAATTTTATGGGTTTTTTTCAGAGTGAAGCAAATGTTTAGAAAAAAATTGGCCTTGTTTTTCTTTTTTCTCAAATACACAGAGGGAAAGTGATGAGGGATCATTTTGTTGATTGATAATGTAACTGGTTCAATTCCTGAATTTCTATTTGTCCTATCTTCCTACCTCCCACGGGAATGGTGAGGAGTGAATTGCAAATTCAGAAGTGTTTGTGGAAGTCAGTGGTGTGTAGCAAAGCAATTCAATAACTTCCAGCAGCATCTTGCATTTTATGCTCCACTTTGCATCAGGGTAGTGACCTCCCCAGGATCAAGGCCTGTCCCCTCACCAGCCCACCGTAGTGCACTGTCTTGTCTTCCTCTTTGTCTGAAGTGTCTTCTCAACATTGAGATGGTGGCATACATGTCACCTTCTAGGGGAAGAGCTCTCTATTCGACCCTTGCAGCAGGCACCACCCTTGTGTTTGAATTCCACCCCAGTCTTAACTTAATGATCTAAGCAATGGCTCTCTCACCAAAGGAGTGTCATTTCCAGGAGCAGGGACCTCAGCTATGTTGTTCATAGCTCCATCCCTTGGTTCTAGGAGAGTGTGGGGAACTTGGTAAAAACAGAGGTAACTGTGTGCATTGAAAGACTTCTGGGGAGTTTGGTTTGGGGAGCAAAGGAGAAAGTGATTGGATAAGGAATTGATGCAGGCCTTCACTATTATCCAAGTACCTGCAGCAGCACCTAGGGGTCCCTAAACACCTGAAACACTTGCCACAAGTGGTCTCAAGACTAGCAGGAGGAAGGGGTAATTTGCAGTCATTGAATAACGAGGTCACTGATGGGTGGAGTGTCAAACTGCAGCAGCCGGAGGGTAAAAACACAGCAGATTCCCTCACGAAGACACAGACATTCTCCCTGGGGAGGGACGGGACAGGGGTGGTCCCTTGGTCACAGCTTCCTCTGTCACTTCACAGAGAACAGCTCTGCCTGGCTTTCTAATTTCTGCCTTTTACATTCTGTCTGTGGGTCCACTCCTGGACTTTCTCAAGTGGCCCAGCCCTCGGTGGCAGCTCCTGTCACACTCTGTTTGGGGACCTGGCTCCGAGCAGCTGTGACCACAGCAGAGCCTGGCTCTGCTTATACCTGAGCCCAGATTCTGTGTGGCTGAGGCTGTCCAGGCTCAGAGTGGACCCGCACATAGTGGGTGTCCTGGGAGGTCCACCAGCAAGTTTGGGACCATCAGGACCAGCTGGAGAAAGAGGCCACAGAGGGCACAGTGCCAGGATGTTGTTTCATTTTAGTTTAGCATGCTCTTAATAGGTTTTCTTGGATTTTTCTCCTTCTCATTCTCACCAACATGGCAGCTCTCCAGAAGTTGGTTCCAAGCAGGTCTGCTTAGCTGATTAAAACCTTGATCATCTGTCCTCAAGGGCACCTTGGCCATCGAATTCAAAGAAAGCTTTGAACAACTAGAAGCACACTGCCTGGCCATGCCAATGAGCAGCTTATTAGAATGTCTTTAGGTTGACGTCTTTTTTTTTCAAGGCTACATTATTAGAAAAAAAATGGATTTATCCAATGAGGGAGACTTCTTTCAGAAAGAGAAATAGCAGCTGTTTGTAGTTCTCTGAACTTTCTGCTCCCGCAGGCCACTTACCCCCGGCAGGATGAGATTGTGCTCTGTGTCTAAAAAGGCACTCTCTCCACAGGAGGAGAGGAGGGGTCAGGAGCCAGAACTGACACTCCAGCAGCCTGGTCCAGCAGTGCTGCCATTCACGCAGCTGTGTGTGGCTCTGTCGTCTCTTCCTCTGCAGTGGTATACAGACCTGGAGATGTCGGACATGACTGATGTGGACCGCTCAGCTGGGCTCCCAGCCTGCCACTGGAGAGCAGAGGTAATCACACACACACGCACGCACGCACACACACACACACACACACACACGCACCATGGCCTTGCAGTGTTCTCCTGGGGCTCACTGGAGGACATTGTAGGCCATACAGAGCCATCATGCAGGGGCTTCCAGGAGAATCGCCTCACTGTGGAGGAGTTAGGAGACATGAAATTTACTGACTCTAGAATGGATGGAATTCTGAAAATCAGTCTGCTAGTTCACCAGTGCCCGGGAAGGTGGAGTTTTATGCATGGATATACGGAAAATTTCCATTCTCCTCTAGAGACAAGGAGAGGCTACTGAGCCACTATTCTGTAAGTCATTGGCCCAGAAGTACATCAGCCACATCCTATAATGACAGTGTGACACAGTTCAAAGCCAGTCCTTCTGCAGGGACTGTAGGATCACACATCCTCACAGAAGTCAGGCAGGGACTGCCTACTTTAAAGCCAAAGTGAGCCAGGAAAGCCAATGTCAGGTTGGAAGAAGAGACCTCAGTGCCCTGGTAACACATGGTCTTCAAGTTATTAGCCTGAGGTCAACTCTGTGGCTGTGAAAGATTTCATAAACATTACCTGGAAGGAGTCTTAGAAACAAGTTAGTCAACCCCTCCTCTTTTTCCTGATGTATAAATAGGCCCAGAGATTTAATAATAGTCACC
Organism: Dasyprocta punctata; assembly: GCA_004363535.1. Classification (NCBI taxonomy): domain Eukaryota; kingdom Metazoa; phylum Chordata; class Mammalia; order Rodentia; family Dasyproctidae; genus Dasyprocta; species Dasyprocta punctata. The sequence continues at coordinate 73,056 of RJWM01006393.1, forward strand.
ACCATCACCAACGTGACTACCATCATCATTATGGTCATTACTGTTACCACCATCATCACCACCATCATCAGCAGCATCACCATTTCCATGACCATCACCATTGCTAACACTTTCATTGAGCACTTACTGTTTGGCAGGCAGAGAGCTCAGCACGTCTGAGCTGATTCAGTTCCTCCTCCCTAAGGTAGCCCTGTGAGGCGATGTGGTTAATTATCACCCTGAGGAAATGGAGGTTGCATACGTACCCAGGTCACATGGTTAGCAAGTGCTGCATTTGAGATTTGAACCCAGTTCGCCTGGCTTCAGTATCTGTGAGCATTTGACCAAGACTTCACAATGAGAGAGAAAGCAAAGGGTCAGAGCAAATACTCCTGCTCCAGTTTTCAAAATGTGCTTTCTGTGATCCCCTGTGATTGCCCGTGGAGGTCTGGACCCAGAGAGAGGGCAGCTGCCACAGCTAGACCAGAGTGAAGACTTTGTAAATTACCAAGAGTGGACTTCTCGGTTTTGCCCAGTCTAGTTCTGCTGCAGCTAATGCCCAGGGCTTCTATTGCCCTGCCAAAGGACAGCTTGCCCATGCCCCAGAAACAGCATGGAGACCCAGAGACCCAGCTGAGTCCCAGAGGTCAGTCATGGATGGTGACTTTCAGTCTTCCTTCAGTCTCAGGCTGTTAAATCCTGCTTTCCTGATTTCCCTATAGTCAGACGCAGAATATTGTATTGCACCCTTTGTGGTTGAACTATACAACATGTGTGCACACACACACCCTTCTTTATGAAAAGAGCCATTTAACCACATTAAAGACCTTTTAAAATTAAAAAGCACCACCACGCAGAGTACGGTGGTGCACGCCTGTAATCTCAACACTCTGGAAGGTTGAAGTAGGAGGATCACAAGTTTGAGCCCAATCTGGGTAATTTAGCAAGACCCTGTCTTAGAATTTTTTAAAAATGGGGATGGTAATGACTAGGGATATCACTCAGTACAAAGGTATTGGGTACAATCTCCATTACTGGAAAAAATAATGAGAGAGAGAGAGAGAGAGAGAGAGAGAGAGCGAGAGAGAGAGAGAGAGAGAGAGAGAGTTACTCCTTAATTTATTAGTTCTTTTAAAGCTAAAGAGAGTCACAGCCATAGGCCAGATAGCCAGAAACCAAGTCCAGATCCCTATTTTTATCATTAAAGAGACTGACAGTGGGATTTTACAGAGGAAGTAGAGGCAAGCAGTGTCCCCTGAGAGGGCTTCTTGCTCCTCCTCTAATTCACTATACACAGTCCAGTCTTGGGACTTTAGCCACCAACACAACCACTCTTTTATTTAGTTCGTTCAGTATCCAGCAGAGAGAAAAGAACTAGGGATACAGCATAGTGTGAAGGTCCTGGGTTCAATCCTTAGCAATATCAAAAATAGAAAGAAAGAAAGAAAGAAAGAAAGAAAGAAAGAAAGAAAGAAAGAAAGAAAATTCAAATGAAAAACATAAAGGCTAGGTGGCAAAACCCAATTGTCAAAGGGTACAGAAAAGAATGATAAAGTGATTAAGTGACCATCATAGACACTTGACTATTCTATTGGTCAGTGTCTGTCTTGAGTGCTGAGCCGAATGCTTTCCTCAGCCTGGCAGGGCCATGGGAGTGTGGGAAACAGTGGAACGAGTGAGGAAGAGAGGGAGGGAGGGAGCAAGTAGCCCCAGGCCTTAGCACCCATGCTTTTGAGGTCTGGTTGTCTCCTCTGCTCTCTCCCTCTGCCTCTCCCAGCCTCTCCCTCTCCCTTTTGCTCCATCTCCCTCCAAACCAGGACACCTGGCAGAGCTCCCTTCCACCTGGAAAGTGGACTGGGAGAAAATGCTAAAACCCAGCCAGGCAGAGTCAGGGCACAGTCACATGAGGCGGGATCCAGGTGATGTCCTTTTGATCTAGGCAACTCTGAGTGTCCTAGAGAGAAATTAACATCGTAAAGGGAAAAGCAAGCTTATTAAGAGCAAGGGCCCCTGTGCAGGGTGCGGGGGTGTTCCCAGCCCCACACAGTTGTTTGTGCTGCTGGGCAACAGACCTGAAGAACATGACCCAGGATTTTCACTTGAAGTTGGCTTCGCTACGAATACTTGTAAATAAGCAGAAAGGATGAGTCTCAATTTTCCATTACTTGCTACTGCTGTCCTTCAAATTACCTTTGAGAACATCCTGTACAGAAATAAGGAAGAACCACCTTGCAGAGGAATGATTTCTAAGACACCTGTTCCAACTGCTGTTGCTGACAACAGATCACTGCAAAAGGTGACCATGGAGAATAATCCTGTCATTGTGCTCACGCATTGCATGGGTCAGACATTGGGACAGGTGTGGCAGGACTGGCTTGTCTGCCTCGCCATGGCAGGGAAGCTGCAGAGACCAGCAGTGTTAGTGTTGCCTGGATTCAGACATTCAGTGACTAGGACCTCAGCTGGGTGGTCTGCCGGAAACCATACCTTGGCCTCTCTGTGCTCTTTCTCTGCAAGGGCTGCTCTGAACTTCCTCACTGCATGACTACCAGTTTGCAGAGTGAGTATCAGGAGAACCAAGTGGAAGTTGTATCATCTTTTGTTGTATGTGGTATACGTTAGTTTCCTGTTACTATAGCAAGTACCTAAGATAAGCAGTGCATAAAGAGAAATGATTTGCTTTGGCTCATGGTTTCAGAGGTGTCAGTTCACGATCAGTTGCTCCACTGTGTTTGAGCATGTGGTAAGACAGCGTATCGTGGTAAAGCAAAACTCCTCCGTTCATGAGGGAGAAGCAAAAAGAGGAAGTGGTCAGGAGGAGGTATTAGCTTTTTCAATTGCTGGGACAAAATACCAGACACAATTTATAGGAGGAGATGTTTATTTTGGCTCATGGTTTCAGAGTTTTCTGTCCAAGGCAGCAAGATCATGGCAGAAAGGCCTGGAGGCAAGCTTCATGGAAGGCGGGAAGCAGAACACAGAGTAAAAGCATCGCAGACAAAGGGGCCAGAGGCCAGATATATTCCCTAAGGCCCCTTGATCCACTTTTCCAACTTATCTCCTAATAGCTATGAAATCATCAATGGGTTAAAAAATCATTGCCCTCAATCAAACCATCTCTCCAGGAGTCCCTCAATCCAGTCACATTGACAGTCATGATTAACGGACACACAGGGTCCCACACCTTCTTCGAGGTATAACCTCAGTGACCTAATGACCTCTCACCGGGTCCCACCTCTTAAAGACTTCACCCCTCCCATTAGCATCCCAAAGGAATAAATCCTTGAATGCATGGAACATTCCAGATCCATGCATGATTGGAAAAACACTCATGTATTTTAGCCTCATAACCATTTTATTTTTTTGGTATCGGGGATTGAACTCATGACCTCGCACTTGCCGGGCAAGCTCTTGTGCTGCTGAGCTAAATCCCTGGCCTCATCACCATTTTTAAATATAGTTCAGTAGTATTAAGTATATTCCCATTGCTGTGAAAAACATCTCCAGAACTTTTTCATCTTGCAAATGTGAAACTCTGTACACTTGAAAAACAATTCCCCATTTTCTCTTCTCTTGGCCCTTGGCAAACTCCTTTCTACTTTCTGTCCTTAAGAATTTGACTACTTTTGGTAAGTCATGAACGGAATTGTACATAGTATGTCTTTTTTGTGACTGGCTTGTTTCAATTAGTATAATGTCCTCAACTTTTATCACGTTGTAACAAGTGACAGGATTTCTTTACTTTTTAAGGCTGAATAATATTCCATCCTATGTGTATTTTGTGTATCCATTTGTCAAGGACATTTGGGCTACTTCCCCCTCTGGGTTATTGTGAATAGTACTGCTATAAACATAGTGTGAAATCACTTTGAGATCCTGCTGTCATTTCTTTTGTGTCTGTGATCAGAGGTGGGATTGCTGAATCATATTGTAGTTTAGTTGTTAATTGTTTAAGACCCTCATTCTATTTTCCAGAGCAGCTACACCATTTTCCATTCTCAATCAGCAATGCACAAGGACTCCAATTTTTTCATCTTCTTGCCAGCACTTACTATTATTTGCTATTTTTGATAAGGAGTTGCTGGGTTTTTCTTTGTTTTGCTTTGTTTCTGACAGTGGGATTGAAACCCAGCACCTTGTGTATTTCTTTTTATTTTAAAAAAATAAAACAAAGCAATAATAAAACAAAACAAAGCAAAATAAAGAGAATGATATTGACAAAAACAAGACAGTAGGAAATCCACAACAGTTACTATATTGCATATAATTATCCTCTAAATAGATGCTCAGACTACCAACCTTAGGTCTACAAAGTCAATTGAACAATACAAGCATTAAATTCCTTCTTTACTTCAGTTGCTATCATCTCAGCCTGCACTCTTCCGAATCAGCCAGTTGCTTACAGGGGGAGGTGGGGGACCTATCTCTGCTCTTTGCCTGTGCGCCGCCTGGCTCACGGGGAGGGTGCTGCTTCCTGATTCTCTCCCAGCTGGCTCAGCTGCTGCTGGCCACGGAAGGTGCTGCTGTTTCCTGACCTCGTGTATTTTAAGCATGCGCTGCTCTGCAGCTGAGCTATACCCCTAGCCCTTTTTTTAGTAGAAGGCATCCTAGTGGGTGTTTTGATTTGCATTCCTCTGGTGATTAATGATTAGTGATATTGAACATCATTTCATATACAGTATTTCTTGGGGTTTGTCATTTTCAAGAAATGTCAATGTAAGGTTTTTGCTTGTGTGTGCGTGTGTGTGTCCTGGGCATGAAACCAGGGGCCTCATGCAAGAAGAATTCTGTAAATTCTTAATACTAACCCCACCTTATCTGGTAAATTCTTTTCATAGCTCACCCATTTCACAGATTGCCACTGCACATATATACACCAAGATTTGATCTCACAGAGGCCCCTAGCTTCAAACATACTGTTTCTTGCCCTCACTTTTGTATCGGCTACTCTAGCTCGTTCTGGTCATCAAGGTTGATCATCTCCACCAGTTCCATGACTCCCTCCTCTGCTTGCCAGTGAAAGACCTGAAGCAAGCTAGAAGTAGTCATGGCTTCAAGTTCACTGCCACACTTACTGTGTCCCCTAGTATAAACATTCCTTCCCCTACCCCTCACCAGCAACCAGGGCCTGAGCTCCAATAGTGCCCCAGATTGTGGAAACAGGATGCACAAACAAGTGGATCCATAGACATAATGTGTAGAAGGACACATTTTTTTTGAGACAGTCTCACTATGCCATTCAAACTGGTCTTAACTCATTGTGTAGCCCCGTCTGACCTTGAACTCATGGCAATCCTTCTGCCTCGGCCTCCCAAGTGCTGGGATTATGGCATGCACCACCACCACACCTGAGAAGGACAGATTTTATTTCTATCCATTGGTTTTTGGAACTTCATATTCTAACATTTGGAGACAGAGCGCTATATCCCATAGCATTATATTGTGCCAGATGTTTTTAAATAATGTAATATATGGTAAAGTCAATGGATTCTGCGGTCATGTGCTTATCTCATTTGCTATAATTTGGATGGCTCAAAGGCTCATGTGTTAAAGGATTAGTTGCCAGCCTATTCTGCTATTGGGAGGTGGTAGAACCTTTGGGCATGGAGGCTTAGTGGGAGGAAATCGGATCACTGGACGTGTGTCCTTGAAGGGGGATATGGGACCATTCCCCCTTTATCTCTCCTTACTTCCTGGCCACAGATGATGGGCTGGAACCATGAGCCAAAATAAATCTTTCTCTCTTTAAATTGATTGTGTCACAGTGCCAGAAGTCTGACAAACACACCATCATTGCTCCTCCTTTGCTGTGACTGGGTTCATTGCCTGAGCACTATTGCATGGACTATCCTGCAGATAGATGGGCCAAGCATTCTAAGGCCTTCAGATACTGGTGCCGGCAGAGAAACCACAGAGAAGAAAACATGTAGCAGAGAACTGCTTCCCTTTCCAGGCTGGAGGAGGTCTGGTATCACCATCCTGGTACCATGTGCTCTTCAAAGAGCAGTACTGTATGCAGCACTCATCATTGGCTCCTGCTGCTGGTAAGCTGGGCATCTACCAGCCACTATAGTTGGGTTAGTTTTGGGGAGAAGAACCCCATGCTGTTGGTTAATGCTCAGCATCCATGCCTTTCACCACAGCCAGTCTGGTCGTGGGCCCTTGTGACCCTGGGGTGGAAGTGAGAAACTGCCTGACATCTGTAGAACAAGCCACCTTCCCACTGCTAGGCCAGTGCCTCCTCTGTGGTGGATGCTTTCTGCGGGGGGGGCATTTGGTGAGTCACAAAGATCCCAACTTTTGGTGCCCACTCCTACAAACATAGCAATATTTGCTAATGGAACATGGAGCTAGAATTGATGACTTGGGATTTGTAAAAGGAAGTTAGAAATGAAAGTTTTTTTGGTAACATCTGTAAATTCTTTTTAAATTCTCTGAGCCAAAAAGTATGTGTTTTTAGTCCAGTATTAAACTGGATGAAAGCAGGGACTTTGTGCTGTTTAGTGCCGTGTCCCAGCATGTAGTGACACCCAGAAACTATTTGTCAAATTCAGATCAAGGGATAGGGATATATCTCAGTGGTATAGCACTTGCCTAGCATGCACAAGACCTTGGGTTACTTCTCTAATACACATACACACACTTGCACACACACACACACACACACACACACACACAATGTTGAATGGATACACCATTTAATGCTCTTTCCTGTAGCTGGAGCTATTTTTCTCTAAGGTCTCCCCATTTTCCCATCGCCTACTGGACCATTTCAAAACTTAGAGCAACAACCTTTTGGGAGGCAACTTGGGAATTTTAATGGCTTATTTTGTAGTTCCAAAAAGAAAAACCTAGTTGTGTTCTTGAACGTAATTTCTCATCTGCTATTCTTCATGTGTGGCTGGATATTTAGACTGTAAACTCACCTGGCCAAAGCTGTGCTGTGCATTTCTGTTTTTATCCGTGTGTGAGAATGTGGGGAGATGTCCTCACAGTCCTGAGTCTCAGGGATTCACCCAGCTTACAAGGGACAGCTTATGCTTTACTGCCTGCGATTCAGGCCTTCAACAAGGTGCCCAATGCCAGGGAAGTAAACACAGCTGTGTCGATGGCCTAAGGGTGGCAGAAACCATTGTTCCTGATGACTTCTCAGAGTGACATCACAGTGCCTACAGGTTATTTAGGCTTTGATGAGGTAAGGGTAGATGAAAGAGTATGAGAATCTGTCAACAGTTAATCTAAACATCTGTCCTCAGACTTGGAGGCAACAAGGCAGGATGGCCAGAGGCTGTGCCTTCTTTCTACATGTGCCTCTCCCCACCAACCGCTACGTGGAGCCCAAGCCTAGGTCTGCTGCCCTGGAGTCCATGTTTACCATGACTCCTGAACAGAGCTGTGTGTGGCTCATCTGTGTGCCCAGGTGAATATGCAAATACAATTCATCTTAGAAATCAAATATGTGCCTTTTCCCTTTGGAAGAGAGACATGGACAACAATAAATAGTTTTTTCCTTTTTAGAAAGGTGAGGGCTTCAATAAATGGTGCTGGAAAAACTGGCTTTCTATACGTGGAAGACTAAAACTAAACCTATGTCTACCACTATGCACTAAACTAAAGCCAAAATGGATCAAAGATCTAAATATTAAAACAGAAACACTCAATTTACTGGAAGAAAAAGTGGGTAGAAATCTTGAAGGCATCGGTGTAGGCAGAGTTCATGAATAAAACCCAAACTGCACAGGAAATACTTCAAAGAATCAATAACTGAGACCTCATCTTATTAAAAAGTTTTTGCACATCAAAAGAAATCACCAGCAGGGTGAAAAGACAGCCCACAGATTGGGAAAAAATTTTAGCCAATTTTCCCTCAGACAGAAGATTTCTATCTAGAACATATAAAGAATTGAAAAAAATCATAACCCCCACATTCAAAGAAGCAATTCAAAGTGAGTGTCTGAGATGAATACACACTTCTCAGAGGAAAAAATACAAACAGCAAATAAATATATGAAAAAATGTTCAACATCACTGGTCATTCAAGAGATGCAAATTAAACCAACACTGAGATTGCATCTCACCCCAGGAAGAATGGCTATCATCAAGAAAGCAACCAATAACAAATACTGCAGGGGCTGTGGTGGAAAAGGAAACTTCTCCACTGTTGGTGGGTGTGCAGACTGGTGCAACCACTGTGGAAATCAATATGGAGATTCCTCAAGAAGCTAGGATTTGACCCAGTTATTCCCCTTTTGGCTATCTTCCCAGAAGAATTAAAAACATTATACCACAGTGATATATGTGCACCCATGTTTATAGCAGCAAAATCTGTAATTTCTAAATCCTGAAAACAAGCCAAATGCCCATCAACTGAGGAATGGATAAAATAGATGTGGTATTTTTATACAATGGAGTACTACTCAGCTATAAAGAATGATAAACTTGAGACTTTTATAGGTAAATGAGACCATACTCATTAGTAAAATAAATCAGACTCATGTGTAAACATCGTATTGGTTCCCTGGTGTGAGACACTGGAAGAGCAAATAAGGTGTAAAATCTACAAAAGACATGGTAAAATGGTAAGAAATTGTTAAAAAGGAAAAAGGAATTAGGATGGGGGAAAAGGAAAAGGAAGGAAGGGAAAAAAGAAAAAAAAGGAAGCTAGTTATACTATTAGTGTCTGTTATGGTTTAGGCATTGTGTCAACTTGAGAAATCTAGAAGCTTAATTAAGTAACTCAGCAGCTCTACATCATGGGGTATAGAGCATAAGCAGTTCCTTGTTCATTGGGTCAGTTTGAGAAAGTCAGAAGTTTAACTGAGAGACTCAGCAGGGAGCCAGGGTTCTTACTTTGGAAATATCCTCATCCTGTGCAAAGGAAGACAAGGAGATCTGTGAATGTTACACCCACCCTGGGGGTGGGATGTCCTGTGTACAATGTAAGGGAGAAAAAGAGGCTTGCTCTTGCCCCTTTTACTCTGGCTGCTTTTGTTCATCTGCTACCTTGAAGTGTTGCCCCACTGCCATGCCACCCTGCCTTGCAGCCAGCTGATTATGGACTCAAATCTCCAAAAACTGTAAGATAAATAAAACTTTCCTTCCTTAATTTTGGGTGTCAGGTGTTTTGTCCCAGCAACAAGTGAAAAGTAACCAAGACAGAATTTGGTACCAGGAGTGGGGTCATTGCTGTGACTGTACGTGATCATGTGGTTCAAGAGCCTTTGGGAAAGGCTTGTGGGAAGAATTTGGAAAGGTTGGGAGGTGTTGCCTGAATATATAGAGTTGGAACGACTTAGGCTGTTCTGCATGGGAGATTCTGATCAGAGCTCAGGAGACCAGAAGGCTGATAGAAAACGAAGAAATTTCAAGGCAGTCTAATGTTGAGTTGCAGCATGGCTATTGTTGGGGGCTTCCGCCAGATTTATGTTGTGAATCAAGAGCGAAGAGCCCAGCAGGATGATTTAAAACATTGTGAGTTTGGCCAGAAAGGAAGCTCCAGTAAAGCTGTGGACTGTAAAGACAGAGCTGAGATCCCCACTGCTGAGGAGAAACAGAATAAAAAAGATGGCCTGTGGGCATCACAGGACGAGGCAGTTGGTTCCCATGCTTTGCAGGCTCAAAACTGCAAAAGTAAAGACTTTGCTTGGAGGAGAAAGTCTCAGAGCACCATGTTTCAGAATGGTGGTGGTTGCTGCACCAGGTTCCAGAATGGAGACAGAATAGAGAATCTGTTCCTCAGAATCAGGTTCAGAGTGCCCAGTGATCCAGGTCCTCAATCCCTACAACCAAGAGAGAGGAGAGCCTGGCTACTGCTCCAGTTGGCAGCAGACCTTGGCATCATTCATGTGATGCAAGGGTTCTGAGATTAAAGAGGCTTCCACCCTGATTTCAGAAGGCCTGGGAGGCCTGGCAGTGTACCCCTGAGAGGGCAGCGTGTGAAGCTGTGTGGGTGAAACCAGAGGTGCAATGGAGAACTCAGGAGTTTGGAAAAGCCAGGAGCATGGATCATCTAAGGAAACCTGCAATGAGGGAGCAAAGCCAGCCCAAGAGAGAAGCTGTGGGATTGCTAACCACCAGAAGTACCATGGGGGTGGAACCACACAAGCCCTTTGGAGCTCACAGTTTGCCACAGATTGTCTCAAATGGTGCACATGGAACTACAGGACTTAATGTTTGCCCTGCTGGATTTTGGTCTCGTTTTGG